>JAJONZ010092152.1:0-31380 GCA_029582445.1 Solanum paucissectum | reverse complement strand
ATTCGCCTTACCCGGATGGTAATGCACGCTCATATCATAATCTTTGAGGAACTCAAGCCACCTTCTCTGGCGAAGATTCAACTCTTTCTGGGTGAATACATACTGGAGGCTCTTATGGTCTGTGAACACATCTACATGAACACCATAAAAGTAGTGTCTCCAAATCTTGAGTGCAAACACCACTGCTGCAAGCTCGAGGTCATGAGTCGGATAATTCTTCTCATACCCCTTAAGCTGTCTAGAAGCATAAGCTATAACCTTACCTCGTTACATCAACACACAACCTAGGCCGACCCTGGATGCATCACAATAGATTACATAACCATATGAACCCTCTGGTAGAGTCAGGACAGGAGCTGTAGTCAACCTAGTTTTCAATTCTGCAAAGCTTTTCTCACAATAATCTGACCACTGGAACTTAACCTTTTTATGAGTTGACCTAGTCAATGGTGAGGCTATGGATGAAAATCCTTCCACGAACCATCTGTAATAGCCCGCTAGACCTAAGAAACTTCTGATATCTGTAGCAGAGGTAGTTTTGGGCCATTGTTTCACTGCTTCTATCTTCTGGGAATCTACTCGAATTCCTTTACTAGACATAATATGCGCAAGAAAGGCAACTGATTGTAACCAAAACTCACACTTGTTAAATTTTGTAAATAACTGGCGATCTTTGAGAGTTTGCAGAAGAACTCAATGACTCGCATGTTCTTCCTCATTCCTAGAGTAAATGAGGATATCATCAATAAAGACAATAACAAACAAGTCCAAGTACTGCTTGAACACTCTGTTCATCAAATCCATGAAAGCTGCATAAGCATTGGTTAGTCCAAATGACATGACTATAAATTCATAATGACCATACCGAGTTCTAAAGGCGGTCTTTGGAATGTCACTATCTCTGACTTTAAGCTGATGATAACTTGATCTGAGGTCTATCTTTGATAAATGACTAGCACCCTGAAGTTGGTCGAACAAGTCATCAATACTGGGGATGGGATTCTTATTCTTGATTGTGACCTTGTTCAACTGCCTATAGTCAATGCACATTCTGAGAGAACCATCTTTCTTCTTTACGAACAACACTGGTGCACCCCATGGTGAAATACTAGGTCTGATGAAGCCTTTATCTAGAAGATCTTTTAACTGCTCTTTCAATTCCTTAAGCTCAGCTGGAGCCATTCTGTAAGGAGGAATAAAGATAGGTTGGGTATCTGGAAGGAGATCAATTCCAAAGTCTATTTTCCTTTCGGGAGGAACTCTGGGAAGATCATCTGGAAACACTTCTAGAAACTCATTAACCACTGGAACTGACTCAAGAGTTGGGGTTGCGGAGATAGAATCCTTAACCCAAACTAGATGATAAAGATAATCCTTAGAGATCATCTTTCTAGCCTTAAGGTAAGAAATGAATCGACCTATAGGCGCTAAGCTACTATCCTTCCATTCTAAGATTGGTTCATTTGGAAACTGAAAACGAACTATCCTAGTTCTACAATCGACTGAGGCATAACAAGAATGTAACCAATCCATTCCTAGAATGACATCGTAGTCTACCATTTCTAACTCTACAAGATCTGCTGAGGTGACTTTCTAAGAGACTGTGACAGGGCAATTTCTGTATACCCGTCTGGCTATAATTGGGTCACCGACTGGAGTAGAGACTGAGAAGGGTTCTGAAAGAGTTTTTGGGCTAACACTGAATCGGACTGCTATGTAAGGAGTTACAAAGACAAAGTAGCCCCTGGATCTAACAATGCATAAACATCAAGATCAAAGACTCGTAACGTACCAGTCACTACATCAGGAGAATCTTCTTGATCTTGACGAGCCTGAAGAGCATATAGCCTATTTTGGCGTTGTCCGACACCTATACCAGATGAGTTACCCTGCTGAGTTGAGGGACCTGCTGGTGCTGCTGAAGTTGTAGACTGAGCTCTACCATTATTTCCTCCTTGACCTTGTCTAGAAGGACAATCCCTCAACCTGTGACCAGACTGACCACACCCAAAACATCATTATTTTCCTGCAAGACACTCGCCCAGATGGTTCTTACCATACTTAGGGCAAGTTGGGTAGGTTTTGGTGCCTGAAATACTACCTTGAGACTTAGAGCCTAATACTCCACCTTTCTGATTATTTCAAAACTTGAAGGATGGAACACTGGTTGATGAAGGTGCTGGAGTCGAAGACTTCTGCTGAAACTGCAAGCGATTTCCACCACCCAATTTCTGTTGGGAAGACTAGTAGTTACCTGTTCTTGCTTTCTTAGTTTCCTTAGCATGTTCCCTAAGCTTATCACCCTCAACCTACTGAGCATGAGTCATGATCCTAGAGATGTTCATGTCTCCCAACGACATAGCATTCCTACACTCTATTTTCACTAAGTCTGACACTCCATACAAAAACTTATTCATCTGAGCCCTGGAATCAACAACCATGTGAGGAGCATACCTGGAGAGTTGGTTAAACTTGAGCTCATACTTTTGGACAGTCATGTTACCCTGCCTCAGGTTCATAAATTCCTGGGCCCTTGCTTATCTCAACTCCATGGGGAAAAACCTGTCCAGAAAGGTTTCGTTGAAACAATCCCAAGTAATAGGAGCTGCATCTGTACCCCCTGTTCTCCTTCCACTGAGTATACCAGATATGAGCCACATCCTTGAGTTGGTAAGATGCTAACTCAACCCGATCATTCCCAGTGACCTGCATCACTTCAAAGATCTTATTCATCTCATCCAAGAAATTCTGGAGATCCTCACTAGTCTGCGATCCTAAGAACTCAGGCGGATTCATCCTAACAAAGTCACAGACCCTTGCTGCTGCTGATCCACCATTTACATTCACAAGAGCTTGAACCCGCTGATTGTTCTGGTTGGCCACACTCTGAGCCAACATCTGAATGGCGTTCCTAAACTCTGCATTCGATACTTCTTGATCAGGGACTGGAGGAGCTGCGTTTGTGTTCCTAGAATTCACATTCCTGGCATTATCTCTACGAGGAGGCATGATCATTGAAACGTAGAACGTCGAGTTAGAATGAAATTTAGAGCATACCTTACGCACGATAAGAGTAACAAGAAAATAAAGATTTCCTAAAACACTTTGTAGCCTCTCTCTCATTAGATGTGGTGCGCGCTACACACCTATGAAATGGACTTAACCTAGTTCAGCTTTTCAGACATCCTAGGACACTTAAACCTAGTGCTTTGATACCAAATTTGTCACGCCTCGAGCTACCCCCGAGATGCGGACACGGGACCTAGGACCACAAGTGATCCCAAGCTAACCCTGCTGACATGATCACTGGCATACTAAATATAATAAACTGATGCGGAAGCTAAATCATAAACAAAATGAAAAGATGGGGAATACCCATATACTATAGCTGAGATAAATAATAACTGTTGAGTTTCATACAAAGAGGTTATTAACCCAATACTAAGCTGAATCTAACTATGTCTGAAATAAGCCTCTAAACTGACTAGAAATGTTGGGACATGCCCCAACTAAGTCTAGCAAAACTGAAACTAAAGACTAAAAGCGATAAAGATAAACATGCCACTAGTCCTCGAAGAATGAGGAGTCACCACTGATGCTGCTGAACTGAAGATCGGGAATCGATCTAAGCGTGATCTGGATGCTGAGAACCTGAACCTACATCACGAGAAGATGTAGCGCACGTATGCGTCAGTACTTGAAAGGTACGGAGCATGCAGGATAGAATAAAGCTGAAATAACATCATAACTGAACAAAGGAAATAAGCAATGACATAATCTGATCATGATATAAATACTGAATGCTGAGATAACTGAATGCAATGACCAATTTATAACATGTTGAGAATGAATTGTAAATGTGGTCAATGCAATAGAGTCTGACTAAATTGTGGGAGCTACTAATAACCGATAATAAAACCAGATGAGCTAAATGTGGAGTCCGATGTATACGCCCGATCGAGAGGACCCAATATACCCGACCAAAGGTATAGAGGAATGACTGACGTGATTACTAACAAAAATTGCCTACAGAGGGGACTTACACATATGTGGCTCGTAGTTTTGGGACTATATGGGTACGTTGAACCCTAGTCCAACTCGGTATAATGCTACTCCCAATAGATTAAGTGATTAACACATTATGACTGATTTTCTGTAATACTGGATAACTCAAAATTGGACATGCAAAATTGAGAATGCAACAATTAATCTGATAATGATGTATTTATAAATTGAGGCATGTATAACTGAATACTGAAATATCTGACCTAGCATGTGTAATTCAAGAACTAAAGAAATACATAGCTAGGGTTCTGGAATTCATGCAATAAACTGAATATTAACATACTAATCTGATTTGGATCATTCTAACAACTAAGAACCCAATAATTCTAACATTCTAGAAACCCTAGGTCTAGTCATAATAAGGGAATCAAGAAACTGACTGAAAACTAGGGACCTAATGGGTGAAAGGAACCCACTAGTGAAATCCCACATACCTGGTGACGAATTTCACGGAAAAATCCTTTGACTTCTAGGCTGGAACTAAAGAAAACTTGTTGCGTTCTTGAACTAGGGTTCTTGACCTTTTTCTTCTCTTAGCGTTCTAATTTTTCTAATTTTGATTAATGATTTGACTTAGGTAAGTTCTAGTTATGTTTCTAGGCTTAAACTGACTAAAACCTCATAATTTAGGGTCTAAACGACGTATCTTAGGGGTTAAACGAAATATGAAAAGGCCAAAAGACCCCTGACTTAACTGCTGTCGGAGTGATCGACGAACGGGACTGCCGGGCCATCATTCAATTGACGGTCCGTCGGTCAAGTCTGCCCTACATGGCTTCACTAAAATGAGCATAACTTTTCACTCGGAGGTCAAATTTTAGCAAACTCGGTGGAGTTGGAAAGAGAATTCAATTATCTATCATATCATAGGTCATGGCACACATAATTCCTTTTGTGCTAAGAGTTATGACTATTTGAAGTTGACCCAATCACGATTTTCATCTAACTGGTTGATGACCCTTACATACGGTCAAACCTACGGATTGTGTATCGAATGAAAGTCTGTGCTGGTCGACCATCGTTTGCATCAGAGGTTGGGTACAAGGGACCTTGATCCATGGACACAGACTTAGCCAATAATATGAGCTGGGTTGGGGAGGGGTTTCAGTGGTGAACCACAGACCACCAGCACGGGTTGTGGTCTGACCTACGGTCCATGGATGGCAACCGTGGTCTTCACCTGCAACTTCTTAAAATCTGCATTTTTTGTCTATCTAGGATACAAGGTGTTATACTTGTGTTACGTCAAGGGGGTAGCCTCGAGGCGTGACACTGGCTGACTACAAGTGAAAGACTAATTCAAGCACACAAAAGCTTAAAATTGAATTTAAATTCATTGAACTTGAATACTCAACTTTAAAAAGTCTGAAAAATACTAAACATATATACTCAGAGTTTTTAAAACAACTCAAAAGAAAGTAAATACAGAAAACTCCTCAACTCTGTCTATCTTTGAAGCCTCTGCTATTACAGAAGGATATTGGGACAAGACCCACAACATCTCAAAACTACTAACTATAAGGTAAAGGTGAAGTAAGCTGATTGGAATATCACTTGACCTCAACGAAATGCCAGTTGATGATCCTGAATACCTATATCTTTATCATGAAATGATGCAGGCCAAATGACGTCAGTACATGGAACGTGTAATGACCCATAAGATCAATTTTGGAAATTTTCGTAAAACTTATAATTTTCCCCTTTCGATAGTTGACCCAAGTCATTTATGATCAGTCGGTGAAATTGGTTTGGAAATTTTAAATTATTCGATAACTATAGTTACTTAATTGACAGGTATTTATTAAATAATTTATTTTAATTCAATTGGTGGTTGGTGGGTTAAGTTTATAATTTATTTTTATCCATGTATTAAAATAAGTTACTAGGGTTAGTCACTTTTAGTACATAATTAATTTAGAAAAGAAAATAAAGAGAGGAACAAAAAACTAACATGTGCATGTGGCAATTAGAGCAGTTATGGGTTCTCATGTACGATCTCAGTTAGACTTCTAAGTTTGCGAAGATATATCGTTGTGCAGTAGTATCAATTAGTAACTATTCACATTGTTGTATTGGTATAAGAGAAAATTTAAGTATAACAATTGGTCTGACTTAAATTTGATAATTAGAAAAAGTTTTGGGTGAGATATTATTGTAGGATGATTACTTATATTAAAATAATGATGAAAATCATTGAACAATTGTACATGGGTATATAGAATGGATCTTACATTTTGCAATTATGTTCACTAATAAATTAGGGGTATTGTTTTTGTAACATTCGACTGTTTGTAGACTTTTCTAATAATTATCATCTTAAGACCCAAGTTTGATATATTGAGTGTATTATATTATATGAAAACTATTAGGGTGGTAGTGTTTGGAGAAATTATGACTTAACCCTTGACTTGAAATTTAGGAAATATGGAATTTGACCTATTGGTTGGCATCAAGATCTAGGAACTTTATTATACATTTGAGTGAGTTTTTGGGTCAAGGCTAGACACATAATAATATATGTGTTGTTAGTTTTGAAATCTTATTGTGAATATTTATTTGAATAGATTGCACTGATTTGGAAGCCTAACGAAAGGGGAAGGCTCAAGTCCCGGAGTGATTGTTCGATGATTTGAGGCAAGTGGATATCTAAACCCTTGTTTAGTGTATATAATTTGTGTATTTTCTTGTAATATGTTTTTGTGAGTAATGGGACTTGGTGATGGGTTGACTTTTTCATAGTGAATAATTCTAATGATGAAAAAGGGGTAATAAAAGACAATGTGATTAATTATTGGTGTGTGATGTGTTGATAATGATTTGAAAGGCTTATTGACTCATTGTTGATGTTGTATCACGATTGTGTTGTTGTCAATTGTGCATTATTATGAAAATGGCCATCTCCTCATTATATATGTGAACATGTGATTTGCATTGTTCTGAGACATGGTTGTGAGAAGTGTTATGTAAATTGAGAAAGCATAAGAAATTAAAGAGGATGCACCATTTCGAGGGACGTGTCGTGCGCCATGACGAATACTATATTTTGAGGGATGTGTCACACGCCATGATAGATTCTATTATCGAGGGAATTGTCATATGCCGTGATGGATACCATATATTGAGGGTCATGTCGCACTCCGCGGCGGATGTATGGACATATATGACCCTATGGGTCCCGGATTGTGAGGCAGTGGGTGTGTATTATTACGTCAGACACGCATCATTATATTTGACATTGCATTTCATTGCATTTCACATCTTTATCATTGGCGAACTTGATCTTGTGTGTTGTTAAGCTTGTGAGTGCATTTTTGTGGAACTTGTGATTGCTTAATTATTGAGGCTGTTGTTGAAGATATGTAATTGTTAGAGTATTGATGTTGAGTTGTGTGCTATGTAAATTGTGAACAGTTAGGTTGGGCTGATTTTTATGCAGGTTGTAGTTGTGGAGGTTCGGTTGGGGTGGTAGGAGTACCCGTATTCTATTCTCTTAGCTTGTGTTTAGAAGTTTACTTGTTGAGTACCGTGTGGTTTGGTACTCACCCCTTTCTTCTACATTTTTGTAGGTTACGAGCTCGGATCTTAGTGATACTTTCTTTTCTCTTCTTGTCCGAGGCATCCTGTGGAGGTTTGTGGGTAGTTGCTTGTCATCTCAGCGGACCTTTCTTCTCCTTATTTATGATCTTGTTCTATTCTAGAAACAATGTCATTTGAGACTTGTATTTTTTTCAATTTTATTATAACACATTAGAGACTTGTACACGTGACAATCAGATTTTTGGGGCATGTTTAAGTCGATTATGAATTTATGCATTATATTAAAGTATTAGACTTTTACTTATACTTTATTTCTGCACTTTATCGTAAGGGTTGAGTTTTAGGCTGACTTGTCTTGGTGGGATAAGACGAGTGTCATCACGTTCATTTTTAGATCATGACAAAATGGTATCAGAGCCCCAGGTTCATAGGTCTCACGTGTGTACAAGTCGAGTCTATGTAGAGTCTCGAGGATCGGTACGGAGATATTTGTACTTATCTTCGAGAGACTATAGTGACTTTTAGGAGAAATCTTCACTTCTTGGATCACTATCATGCGTACTTGGTTCAGTTTTGATTCTTATCGCTTCACTCCATTCACTCTCACTTATAGTGATAACTCATGCATAGTTCCTCATGTGAATAGTTGGTGTGTCGTGTATGGATTGGATGTTAGACCTAGTACTAAAGTGGAAGTGATAAACTTATGGAAATGATGTGTGGTTAGATTAAGAATGTTCAACAAGTTGAAAGGATTGAGTAAGGTGATGGCTTGATGATGAATTTTGAGGATATTTGAACGATGAGGTTGAACAATGGTATAAAGGACTTCATAAACATGTTATCTTTTGTAGGTTAGATACTCCAGTAGAGGGAATAATACTTGTGTGGTTCAGGCAATATCTGGAGTGGTTCGACAATTGCGAGTCGAATGATTAAAGAATGGCTAGATAATAAACACTGTAACTTTGAAAAATACAGTTAGTAAAGTTGTCATAAAATGTATGGGTTGCTTAGTGTATGATGAGAATGATGTTGCGCCAATTGAGGTCAGAATCTCTACTATGATTTATAGATTAAGTGTATATCAAAGAGGTCATGATAAGACTACTACAATGGTACCGATGATTACTTGGTTAGAATTATGGAGTGTGTTACTTTTGATATCGAGTGGACCTACGAAATAATACATATAGCTTGGGCTAGATACAAAATGGATTTTGTAATATTTTACAACTATTCGATGGGTAGAAATGTGTGACCTATTTGGATATGATTTTCTCAGTAAGTATGATATGTTCTAGTGGTGGATCTAATAATTTTTTGTGGTATGATACTAATGGTATATGCAAATGAATATGTCGATTGTCAAGTGTGAATACTAACTACTTAAAGAGTTATCAGTTGTATCACATGCTCATATAATGAGATTCGATGTTGCATTCACATTTGAGAAACCAACTAGGTTGTTACTGTAGATGTTTGGGGTTAAGTAGTGTTCATAAGAAAGATTTTAGTGGTGGAACATTGATACAGTATTAATGCGTTAAGTTGAGAAGTGTATCCTAAGGTTTCTAAATGAGGACCAACGATTTCATCTTAAGGTCCAAGAGAATGGATAGATACCAGAATGACAAGTTTATGGGTAAAAGAAGTCCCAAAGAGTATACTTGTGTGAAGCTAATTGAAGATTTTAGAAAAAAATGCATATAAAAGTGGGTTAGTCCGTTGGATTTGATTGGTATAACTAGTTTTGAGGTGTCATGTAGATGGCAAGGTTGACTTTGTGGTGATGGCAATGGCTAACTAAGCATGATGTTAATAAGGGTTTGTGATGAATTGTAATTGAGATGCAACTATATAATAAAGATTGTTGGTTAAATGAATTTCATATGGTAATAACGACTTGCGAGTATCTAATGTTGTGGTTTTCCATTATTTGGTTAGTAATGTGGTTTTATGAAAAGTCTTAGGACATTCTAGGACCCACTCAAATTTTTTTGAAGCAGCTAGAGTCATAATGAAAAAAATAGTGGGATGTAGTGTAGCCTTCGGAAAGAGGTGAGAACAAGAATATTTTCTCTTATTGCAAGGGCTAAAGAGGTGTCTTCAAAGGGATTGAGATTTGGGTTTAGTGACTCGTGATTTCATCCATTTTACTCTGGGTATGGTAATAGTGTCACGGGTTCATCAGATTGGTTAAAAACTACTAGATAAAGCTTGAGAATGAGAGTACAGACATTTAGCTCGAGTGTAGTGATAAGTTCTTTTGTGATTTTGAGTTTGATAATTGGTATGGTTAGAATTTGAATTCAAGTCTTTCATTGCAAGTTTACATGTGTGGTAGTATGTTTTGTCAAGGTATGAATTGGTAAGGTAAGGATTGATTGATTGCATCAGGTATTGACAATTTTGAAGGACTATTGCATTGTTTGGGTCTTAAAGTTTGTTACTTTTGATTGTTAAAGGACCCAATGGGCTAGATTTTGTGGTTTTAGATTTTGAACCCGATTCTGAAGTCCCATTCATTTTAGGTCATCCGTTCTTGGCCACGGGCAGGGCATTGATTGATGTAGTAGCTGGTCAATTAACTATGAGGGCACTTGATAAGGTTGAGGTATTTGATGTTTACCACACTTTAAAATTGCCTTTTATCTATGAAGAGTCGTCTACTATTACTGTGGTTGATCACATAGTGGAATCGCAAGTAGTTGGGCCCGACGATCCCTCAGAGAGAGTGTTAGTAGGTCATGAGGGGGATGGATATACTGAGGCTCAAGAGATAGAAACATGTTTGAATCTAGCACTTGTAGAGACTCGTAAGCTTCGAGTGGAGCCATTAGATCATGAGTTGGGGGGCCCACCAAAACCATCAATAAAAGAAGATCCTAAGCTGTAACTGAAAACTCTGCCGGCTCACCTAAGGTATGCTTATTTGGGTGCTAATGAAACTTTGCCTGTTATACTTTCTGCAGAGTTGTCTGAAATACAGGTTGATGCGACATTGAGGATCCTAAAACGGAGAAAGAATGTGATTGGATGGAAGATGTATGATATTCATGGGATAAGTCCGGCATTATGTATGAACAGAATCTACATGAAATATGATCACAAACCAAGTGTGCAAAATCAACGTAGGCTCAATCCTTTGATGAAAGAAGTAGTGAGAAATGAGGTAATAAAGTGGCTGGATGCTGGAATTGTGTACCTGATTTCTGATAGTAAGTGGGTAAGTCCGGTGTAGTGTGTTCCCAAGAAGGGAGGTATGACAATGGTGAGGAACAAAAAGAATGAGTTGATTTCTACTAGAACAGTGACCGATTGGAGAATTTGTATAGATTATCGGAAACTTAATGATGCCACCCGGAAAGATCACTACCCAGTTCCCTTCATTGATCAGATGCTTGACCGACTAGCAGGGCAGGAGTACTATTGTTTCTTAGATGGGTATTTCAGATACAACCAGATCTTAATTGCCCCCGAGGATCAGGAAAAGACCACGTTCACTTGTCCTTATAGTACCTATGCTTTCAAACGCATGCCACTTGGACTTTGCAATACACCGACGACTTTTCAAAGGTGTATGATGGCCATTTTTCATGATATGGTGGAATACTTTGTAGAGGTGTTCATGGATGATTTCTCCGTCTTTGGGAAGTCTTTTGAGGTATGTCTTCGGAATCTTGATAAAGTACTTTCTAGATGTGAGGACACTAACTTAGTGCTAAACTGGGAAAAGTGTCATTTTTTGGTTAGAGAGGGGATAGTGTTGGGTCACAAGGTGTCGAAGTCGGGTTCGGAGGTTCATAAGGCCAAGGTAGAAGTTATTGAGAAATTGCTCTCTCCCATTTTTGTAAAAGGGGTGCATAGTTTTCTTGGTCCTGCAGGTTTTGATCAGCGATTCATCAAGGATTTTTCCAAGATTGCAAGACTTATGTGCAGTCTTTTGGAGAAGGAGGTGAAGTTTGACTTTGATGAGATATGAGGAACTTAATTGAGGCTCCCATCTTAATTGCTCCTAATTGGGAATTACCATTTGAACTCATGTGTGAGGCAAGCGACGTAGTAGTGGGTGCAGTGTTGGGACAAAGAAAAGGAAAGGTGTTCCACTCGATCTATTATGCAAGCAAGACCCTAGACTCTACACAAGCTAATTACATAGTGACTGAGAAGGAGATGCTAGCTCTAGTGTTCGCCTTCCACAAGTTTAGATCATAATTGGTAGGTACTAAAGTTATTGTTTTCACTGACCATGCAGCTATTAGGTACCTATTCAATAAGAAAGATGTTAAACCAAGGCTAATTCGATGGATATTGCTTCTCCAAGAATTTGACCTTGAGATTAAAGATAGGAAAGGTATTGAAAATCAAATAGCTGATCACTTGTCTAGGTTGGAGGTTTTTCCCATGTGAATGAAGGTGAGCAAATCCGGGAAGAGTTTTCGAATGAAAAATTGATGGCATTAGATATCTATGAAGTGCCATGGTATGTGGACATTATGAATCTGATAGTAAGTAGAGATTACCCTCCGAGTGCAACCACCCAACAAAAGAAAAAGCTCAATCATGATGTTAAGTTCTATATCTAGGATGAACCGTTCTTGTTCAAGCAAGGTGTGGATCGGGTGGTGAGAAGATGTATTCCGGAATATGAGGTTCAAAAAGTGCTCAAAAGTTGTCATGCTAGGCCATATGGAGGACACCATGGAGAAGAGCGCATAACACACAACAATCTGGTTTCTTTTGGCCCTCATTATTTAAAGATTCTATTGCTTTTGTGAAGTGTTGTGATAAATGCCAAAGATTAGGTACTATTTCAAGAAGACATGAGATGCCACTAAGTAACATTTTGGAGGTGGAAATCTTTGATGTGTGGGGTATTGACTTCATGGGTCCCTTCCCGCCATCTAGTGGAAACCAATACATTTTTGTAGTTGTGGATTATGTGAGTAAATGGGTGGAGGTTGTCGCTCTTCTTTCGAATGATTCAAGGGTAGTGATCAAGTTTATCAAGAAGCACATCTTCAGTCGCTTTAGCACTCCAAGAGCAATCATAAGTGATGGAGGTAAGCATTTCAGTAACCATCTAGTTAAAAATCTTCTTTCTAAGTATGGTATTCGACATAAGGTTGCTACAGATTACCATCCTCAAACGAGTGGCCAAGTGGAAGTTTTGAATAGAGAGGTGAAGCAAATTTTGCAAAAAATAGTGAATGCGCAGAGGAAAGATTTGTCTGAGATGTTAGATGATGTGTTGTGGGCATATAGGACTGCTTATAAGATACCCATATGAACTTCTCCCTATCACATCGTTTTTGGTAAAGCATGTTATCTTACGGTGGAATTAGAACACTAAGCTTGTTGGGCGATTAAGAGGTTGAACTTGGACCCCGAGCTAGCCGGTAAAAAGAGAGTGAATCAACTGCATGAACTCGAGGAGTTTAGGCTCCACGCATATGAGAATGCCAAGCTTTACAAAGAAAAGACGAAAAGGTGGCATGATAAACACATAGTTACTCGTACTTTCACTCCGGGAGAAAAGGTACTACTCTTTAACTCTAGATTGAGGTTATTCCCAAAAACTAAAGTCTAAATGGAGTGGTCCTTTCGAAGTGGTAAGAATGACACAACATGGGGCTGTTGAACTTAAAGATGAGACCGGCCCTACGTTTATGGTAAATGGGCAATGGGTGAAACACTACTTTGGTGTGGATTTGGATCGTGATCGGGAGACTCCTGAGCTAAATGATGAATGATCCAAGATGCATCGTGCCGCGATGTTAAATCAAGCGCTACACGGGAGGCAACCCGTGAACAATATGTAATAGATAGGTAGTTCATTTTTGAATTTTTATTTCTTTTTTTAGCATAGTTTCAATTCTTCGAATCTAGGAAGTTCTTTTATTTATTAGTTTTAGTTAGATAGGATTTTTTTCATTATTTGTAACTTAGTTTGTAATAGTGAAGAAAACACAAAAAAAAGGTATGGCGTATTGGTAGGCGCTTCGCGCTAGGCCATGAATGTTAGAGCACCTCTTCAGGTGTGATGGCGGGTGCGTCACCCCTCCTAATGTGCCTCTACCTAGTTAATCCTAAATGGGTCGAAATCGACCCATAAGCCCGACCCACTACCCTTAAAAACCCCCCAAATCCCAAATTAATCCCCCATTCTCCTAAACTCCACCGACCCAACCCCTTTTGCCTCCCAAATTCATCTTCTTCAACCTTTCCTTTTCTTCTTTTTCTCTCCAACACCATTCAAATCCACACAACTTCCTCAACCCTTCTTCTTCCCTAATTTCCACTCTAAATACCTTCACTCCACCGTTTTAGCCCCCCCCCCCCAATTTTTTCTAATTTTTTTTCTTTTTCTCTATTTTCTTCTTAACAAGTGGTAATGGCTCCTAAAGCCAAAAATATTACGGGTTCCAAGCGGAGTAGGAACGGTGAAACTTTTGGGTCCTCTAGTGGCCGGGATTCGGTGTAAAAATTTGGCAAAAAGGTTTTGCAAAGGTATGGCTGGGAGTGGTTCGAATGTCAAAAGGAAGCTAAGTATATGGGCGACGAATATGTGAATGAGGTAAGATTGTTGTCACAATTTCCTGTTATTTATCAAACTGTGATTGAGTTGGGGTTGCGGTTTATCTTTGAAAATCAAGGTGATTGCAATTTGGCATTGGTTGGGAGTTCTATGCGAACTGGCTTAGTAAGACTAAGTATAAAATTGTGCCTGTTAGGGGTAAGGATGTGAAATTTTCTGCTAGAATTCTGAATGAGTTTTGGGAACCCCGAAATATGACACTGATGAGTTTAATATCTTGAAGGATAAACCTCCTTATAGGGATATCCGGCATACATTGTGTGGGGTTGAGTCGACTTCTAGGTGGGAGCGAAGTAAGGATACTGGGAGGCATAATACCCTCCACTTTGCTAATTTTAATCAGGTGGCCCAGGTGTGGTTGAAAACAGTGTGTAGTGTGTTGCTACCAGCGAAACACCTTATTGAGGTGATGTGGGATAGAGTGGTTCTGGTTTATATGTTGATGTAGGGGATGCCTATTAATGTAGGGGCAATTCTGAGGAAAAACATGATGAAGTTCAGAAATAATTTGAGGTGGCGGTTTTGTTACGAGGGTTTGATAACCCGTTTCCTGAGGGCTGAGGGTATTGAAGAAGAACTGGTGGACATGACTGTTGCTTACCACTCCAATTTGCCGGGAAGATTAGTTGATGTCACTAGGACGAAGGAATTAGACACGTCTCATGGACCTGTCTTGTCAGCCCAAGAGAGACAAGCCCGAGATGATAGTATTATGGCTAGGATGTTCGGCATGGCAGAATTGCAGTTATGGATGGGAGGACGTACGGTCACTGATGAGGATATGGAGACCTTGGAGGATAGTTATCTGTTGATCGAGAGTGAAACTTTTCTATGCAGGTCTGGTCCCTCCTTTCTGGAGCCTTTAGATGATAACGAGGCCACGACGAATGAAGCGATGGATAAGGTGGATGATGTTGATATCGTAACTAACGAGGCAAATGCATTAATGGTTTTTTATGGTGGTGACGACGAGGCCTAAAGGCTCAAGGGAGTATTCTTATCTCTATGCTTTGTTTTATTTGTGCACTGAGGACAATGCTTATTTTTAAAGTGTGGGGTGGGCAATATGTCTCGGTTGTAAATAGTTGTTTATTGCTTTATTAAGTCTAGTTAGTTAAGTTAGTTTTTATTTTATGCTTACATTTTTTTTGGGTTCCTAGAATTTGTTTTCGGTACTTTTACTGAGAATAGTCTCTTTGAACCGACTAGGACTAGTTTTACTGTTTTATTGAGTCTTAGAGTCGTCATAGGAGTGACAGTTCCCAATGATAGATGGATGACGATCGTCTTAAGGGAAAATTAGTCACATAGAGGAGTAGGAATGAGAAACCAACCTTGGTCCTTTGAAACTATGTCCGAAAAAGTTAGCCAGATGTCATAGGTAGTCATAATTGGTAAAGTGCAATAGAATGTAACTTTGAAACAAGCTTGTGTTCTTAGTTATGACTCTAAACAAAAAAATAAATGGGCTTAATTGTGAAGTAATACTGTAATGCAAGTTGTATGAGCATGCTAGTTGATATATCCTTATATGTGTCGTGATGCCATGTGTGGTGGGTTGTTGTTAGTTCTTGCTTAAATTGATATCTAGAACTTGCCTTGTGTGTGCTGTATTAGTAGCTTGTATGACTTAGGGAAATTGATTGAGGCATTTCTTTCAAAAGCCAATTCTTGACTCTACTTGTATGCCTACCATTGAAATGATCCTTAGTGAAGCCCCATTGAGCCTTTAGCCTTGTTTGTTGATAAGCCACATGATAAGCCGAAACCCGTTTGTTTGATACCAAAGTCTTTTGATCCTAATAAAATCCTTAATGCACTATGTTAAGAAGAAGAGTTGAAAATGTTGGTTGATATGAGAAAGGGTGAAATGCTAAATTGTGTGGAAAAGAAAAAAATAAGTAAAAACTCTGTTTTGGCCCTAGTCCTTAGTGACAATGTGCACCTCAACTCGGTTGAGGGTGGCTATTTTAGAAATATGCTCAAAACATTAGCCCTGGTCCTATCAAGGATAATGTGTACCTCACTCGGACCTTAAAAGTATAGAGTGAGAGTGGCTAGCACAAAGGCATTTAAAAAAATCTTACAAAGAAATAAATGGCAAAAATGGAGCAACAAAAAGAGGTGAACATTCATGAAGTGTGTACCAGGAAGAAAGAAAAGCTAAGTAGGAGGTTTGTTGGAAAAGCAATGACATGTGCATTAAGGAGGTGTAGTCACATTACAACCAAATAGAAGTCCTCTTGATTCCTTGAGCTATACATTGTGAAGGTGAGAATACACTATGGGCAAGCTTGTGGTATCTTAAGAAAAGTAAGAACTTCATTTGTGAGAGTGGGTGTTTTGTTTGTAAAATAGGCCTTGTTGATATTGTAATTGTCACGACCCATGGGTATCCCCTAGATGTAACACGGCGTACTCGACCCCGAAGGGGTCTAATACAAGCCCTTTGCATCATAACATAGGTAATAGAATTGAAAATACAGAACAATTTAAAATTTTTACAATCGAAGTCATTTTTCATAAAGCAAGCGGAAGTCTTACTAAAACTTTTGTCTCAAACCATCTATTTAAACTCATGAATAAAATTCTTTGGGACGCAGCCCATACAAAGTCTAAAAACATGAAAATAAGGACATAAAGGTAATGTGGATGTTGTCCTCGAAGCTGTGAGGACTCACCAAGATCTTCAACTCTTCTAGATCCTTGAAACCTAGCTTCCAAAGCAACTCAAGCCTCCAACCCTACATTTGGTTAGAATGTAGGCAATATGCGTTAGTACAAAATGTACCAAGTATGAAAGCAAGCTAACACAACATCATAATAGAATCTCAAATGGTTAGTCAACATAAGACATAAGCATAAGAGATATAAACATAGTCATGGCATAACCATTATAGTCATAACATGGTCTTCAACATAAGCATCATATAAACATAAGTCAACATAAGACATAGTTAATGAGTGTAGGAGATAAGTCATAATCATATCAACATAATTGACCTTTGGTCATCCATATCATAATAACACCATCCTTAAGTAACTTCAAAAGCATACAAGTGCAAAGCAAGAATAGCATCCCATAATACCACCCAAGCCAAGTATCCATTTTTAGTCATCTTAATCATAGTCTACATGCATGGTTAAGTCATAAGTCTTTCTACCATAAGGGCACTATACTTCTAAGGAACCTCAAGACACACTTGTGCAAAGCATGAAAGGCATCCCATACTACCCTTCACACTAAGCATAGCCTTGAAATCATCTTAGTCATATTAACCCTCCTTTTGATCTTACTAAAATCTTACTTCATATAGACAAAGGAACTACCACCTTAGTCAATCATTTATTGGAAGGAAACTATGGAAACAACCCAAGCTAAGTCATACTACATAAGGGAACCCTTCACAACTAGCCTCAAGTCATGCTTGTGCCATGTATGGATAGCATCCCATACTACTATCCACACTAAGTACTTCATTAGAATACCATGAATGTTCACTAGTTGGGGACTAATCCCTCTAGTCTATTTACCTCTTCAAGTCTACCAAGGAATAACCCCCTAATAGGCTAGACCATGCTGTCATCTTACTAACATAACTAGGTTAAGCTAAGCTAACTACCTTGGAAGACACACTCACATGCAAGTCCAAGCTACTCTAGGAAAGGTACAAGTGCCCTATCCTAGATACCATTAAATAGTCCAAACCAACTAAGTCATGCTACCCTTACAAGTGTACTAGATTACAAATGCAAGCTATCCATAGGGGAGTATGATTCTCAAACCTAAGATATCCTTAGGAGAGTATGAGTCCTCAATCCCAAGCTACCATGACTAACCTAACTCGAGCTATCCTTGAAATGCATCTTACAATGCAAGTCAAGCTACCCTTAGGAGAGTATGGATCCTCAATCCTAAGCTACCCTTAGGAGAGTATAAGTTATCTATCCCAAAGCTACCATGAAATGGTTTTGGCCAAACCAAGTCAAGCTACCATGAATGCATCCTAACAATGCTAGTTCAAGCTACCCCTAGGAGAGTATAAATCCTCAATCCTAGGCTACCATGACTACTACTAACTCATGCTACCATGATATGCATTCTTCAATGCTAGGTCAAGCTATTCCTTAGGAGAGTATAAATTCTCCATCCCAAGCTATCAACCTTGGTCTTATTCTACTAAGCCAAGCTATCATGAAGGAAACACAAGCCTCAACTTCAAGCTATCCTATCTTGGTTTTGTCTTGCCAAGTCAAGCTACACATGAAGGGATCATATATCACAACTTCAAGCTATTCTAATCTAACATGCTTTGATTCATTTTAGGTTACTAAGTCAACCTAAAATCCTTCTATGTGAGAGAACTTGATTCTCCTAGCTTGTTCATGTCTAAGTGTATAAGAGGAGGAGAATACACCACAACATCACTTCATATTGACTTCACCCCCAAAGCCCTAACAATAATGGCTGCAATACCTACTTTCAAGCTTAACTTCATTCTATCATGATCCATGTCTTAATTACAAGCTATTCAATCACATTGTTCATTCGAAGGTGATTCTAGTCATACTTGATCATAAAGGTTCAATTCTAACTTCACAAGTCAAGATCCTTCCTATTCAATAAAGTCTAGTTCAATTCATGATTGGATGATCCTAACTATGATCAATTAGTATTCAAGACATTGAAATAGGAAGATCACTTTTGAACCTCAATTTTGCCTCTAATGGCATAAACCCACACTAATCCACTCATCAATTTAAATTAGGGTTCATCATAGAAATCACATGAAATCATCATATTACCATTAACAATAGATAAATCAATCATAATTGGGTGATATCCACTAGATTGGAATCACACCCAAACCTTACCCACAATGTAAGAACAACCCTAGCTAGAATGGGGTTTTTGATCCACAATTGGGAGATTACTATGGGGGCTCTATGGGTGGAAGAACCCATAGATGAATAAGATTCACATACCTTTGATAAAATCCCTAAACCAAGATTGAATCCTTGGTGAAATCTCGACCTTGTTGCTACCCCAACTTCTTCTTCTTTCTTCCTTCTAGAGAGAGAACTTCTTGAGAGTAATTTGACAGTTCTAAGATGAAAGAGCTAATGACTTGGTTTTAGGGTCTTATTAACTATTTATAAGAGGTTAATTAACTAACTAATCGTCCCTCCTAACCCCTCAACTAATTACTAAACTAACCCCTAAACACTAACTTAAAAACTAAAACTCCAAAACTGGCAGCACCTACGAGACCCCATCCACGGACCGTGGATGGGTCTACTGGACGTGGTTTGGTCTCGTGGTTTGGGTCATAGACTCATATTTTGCAGGCCAACTCAGTCCTGACCTACGCCCATGACCTACGGGGCGTAGGTTGATCTAAGGGGCGTCAATTGCAACCGTAGGTCACTAAAGTTGGACAGTTTTGGGGTCCTCCTCAAGGACCCCTTGGGTGGTTCTTGGGGAGTCGTACCCAGACGTTTAACCCCTAAACTTGTCATTCTAAGTACAGGAACCACTTTTACAAGTTTTAACCCTCATACGACACTCCAAACCTCACACCAAAGGATCTAGAACTCACTAATTCAACAAACAAATTTCTAGGGTGTTACAGTAATTGCTTGAGTGAAAGGCTTTACTAAACGCAAATACGTGAGGGCATTCATGGCATGTATTAGTATTATCTAATTGGTATGTTTGTATCAGTTTGAATTAGCGTCAAAAAATAGAAAAAGAGTCATTCTTTGAGCATATGTGTTGTAACTTGGAGTAAATGTTTTGAAATATGCATCCATTGTGAACTACAAGATCCTGATTAAAAATGTTTGGTTGATTTTAAGGTGGGTTGATAAGTCTAAGGGTTATGAAAAAGAGTTGATGGTTTAAAGATTTTTTGAGGACAAACAAAAGTCTAAGTGTGGAGTGGTGATCTTAGGCATATTTATATGAAGTCTAAGTGTGGGGTGGTGATCTTAGACATATTTATATGCCTAAGTTGTCAATATATACCCATGAATTGATTGAATTAACGAATGATCTTTAGTTATTAGATTGATTTTTGTGTAAGTTGTGATGATTGCACACTCACACACATGAATTGTTGTTTCAGGAACTCTTGAGGGATTTGGAGAAGAAGGAAAGGAAATAAGAAGAAAAAGGCTAAGGCAAGAACTACTAGTGGTTGGCGCAATGGTTGGCGCGGCGCGCCATTGGTGGAACCTCATAGATGATTCTCAAGCGTGCTAAGAGGCGCGACGCGCCAAGAGTGGAATGACTGAGAAGCTTGCCTGGTGCTCAGCTAAGCGCGGTGTGTGAAGGGCTAAACGACAGAGGTAAAGTATGGGCGCGACGAGGGGTGAGAAGCGCCAGTGCTATCCCGACTTTTCCAGCAAAAACATTATTAAAAAGGATTCCTAATTGCATTAGACTTCGACTCTATTGTCCCCAACTATTATAAATAGACCCTTAGGGCTACATTATGGAGGTTCGACTTTTTATTGGTGTGCAAGAGCAAGTATTATCACGACCCGAGAGCACCTCCTAGTCGTAACCGGCATATTCGACCTCGAAGAGGTCTAATACAAGCCTCTTAGCATCATTAATCCCATAGGCACTAAAACCCACAAGGAATTTAAAACTTTCTTCACACACGAAGAAACTTTCATTAAAAAAAAACACACGGAAGACTCTCTAGACTTTATACACGATGTCTCAAAACCATCTAATACTTGAATACAACATTAGGACTAACCCACTCAAAACTATAACAAAAATACAAGACATAAAGGAACATGTTGGTTATTATCCTCGAATCTGTGAGGACTCACCAAGTCTTCATCTTCAAACACCATAGAAACCTATCCATCAACCATGGAATATCAACATCTCCAAATCCCTAGACTTTAGTCAAAAGGGAAAGAAAGGGGTTAGCGCAATTAAGTACTAAGTATGGAAACCATGCAAAAAACATGATAAAAAGGACCTTTGGTTGAAAGTCATGCCTTATGCCATTTTAGTAAAACTTCATGAACATTGACATATTAGACATATTATAGAACATAGCCAACATATAATACATTAACCACATTATAGACATACTCAACATTTTCACCAAGTAACTCATTTTATCATCCAAGGACCCTTATCTAAAGTTACCCCAAGACACACTTGAGTGAGACATGAAGTGGCCGCCCATACAACTTCTTCATACACACCTAAGTGTTCCTCAAGGCAACTATAGACAAGAACCATCATGCTTCAAGGTAACATACTAAGTAACTCATTTCATTAACATAAGATATTCATTCAACAAATCATTTAGACAATAAGTCAACATTCTTCTTTAAAATCATTTAGGACACATTCATGCATTTAGGGGACTTCACACTTTAGTCATATAGACTTAGGGAAGTCTTTCACCTTCAAAGCCTACTCGTGCCATGTGTAGATAGCATCCCATACTACTACCTAAACGTTGTAGAACCTATCAAGTAACTAGAGTTCACATTAAGGGTATCAAGTTCTACATTTAAAGATCCAAGTGTCAAGAACGCTCATAGCACCAATTTCCAAGAGATTTAATAACAAGATTCGCCCAATATATACATCATGTCGTCACACCAAGCACGAGCAGGTATCAAGAAAGGCCGACACCCTGTATCAAGAAGGGTCAAAGCCCAATAATCAAGAGAACCAAGAACCATATTTAAAATGGCTTTCTAATTCGTACTTAAAATGGACAACTTCCATTCATAAGACGGACTAAAAATCCAGAGTCAAGACGGAAAATGATCTGAATCAAGAGGCATGCCAATAGTGACAAAGTCACAACCATATGAAGGACAAGGTCCCAACAAGAGTACCAAGTGATCAAACAATTCGTACAAGTGGGCGAGTTACACAAGCGTCTTTAACGTCTTAAAGGATACCAACATGACAATGCAAAGTGACAAGAGGTAGCCAAGGTACCAAGATCAACTTTCAAATATTCCAGCAGTTAAAAGAGTGCAAGTACAAGTTTATACACAAACCTCAGTGCTTTAACAAAGAAACAGTCCAACACAACTTTGCTAGTTCAGATCGTAGACCAACCAACGTTTCAAGGTCCTCAACTTGTTCACGAGTATATACAACCTTAAAAATACAATTACATAACTTCTTTAACTTATTTTAGCTCAATAATGTTTACATAAAACAGGATCATCATCACAAGTAAGCCTAGCATGTACAAATACAACTATGCTCCCAAAACAGTGAATCTGTCCAGCCTGGTACCTCAAGTCGCAAGTTAGATTTGAAAACGAAAACGGCAAAACTAAACTTTATAACCTTCATGAAATATGTAGGTACATCTCTAAAGGTAGCAAATAAACAAGAATCACCGCAAAATATATTTTGTATAAAAAGATATATTCAAAGCACTAACAGCTGATCATACAGGATTTCAATTTCCGAAATCTGGGCAGAACTTTCCCCAAGTTGCGTCCCATATTTCGTATCCATAACAGTTAAATTAGAGTTTTACATAAACTTAAGAGTTGTAGGTATACGAGTTAGATTTCCAAATCATATTTATTCATTGTAAATGAAGTTCTATAGAACGAGCTATGCATAAATTACCAAACACTACCTAGCTCAGGAACAGATTTCATCACTTACATATTAAAGGGATGCCATAGCCTATCGATTTATTTTCAACATAGCTTTTCATTTATCAAGAAGAGCACCTAAGTATACCAAGTCAATAGATGGCATTCAACAATATAAGGCACTTCACATCCCATCATCTTCATTCATAAGTGTTAAGGGAGAACATGCTTTCAATCACAACCCCCTTGCCTTTACAATATAATTACCTTTGCTTTATTAAATTTTCATTCGACTCCTTCACATCACATTCACAACACAATATCATGGTAATACTCAATTATTCATATAATGCCTTCAAGACCATGATCATAAAACATTCAATAAGTAAACCCCTCCACCATAAGTGGATCACACATCAATCTATCACCATCCTAAATCAACTTTACATTAACAATGAAGTTAGGTCAACTTACCATTCTCCAAAGCCATAATCACCATTACTAAATTCTACCACAATTCACCATAAGATAGGTGTAGATAACAATAGAAACCAATAATACAATTCAATCTAAACATAATTCAATAACCATCATGAAGATTAATTCACAAAATGCCCACTAAAGGCTATGAACCCATCACTAACAATTCTACATAATTAGATATAGTTAATGGGATAAATCAACAGCCCACAACAATCTAAACATAATTCTATTATCATCGAATCAAAATCAATATACTCACTTTATGGCAAAATTTAAGAAACTTGGAAAGACATGGGTTCATGGAATTTTATTTCTTAAAACCATCAAAAAACATCAATAATAACATAAATCATCATTAAAAATCATTTAAGGCAAGAACCCATGCTTAGAATCGAAATTTGGGTTTTTGTATTTTTGGAAGAACTTTGAAATTATTTGGATTGAGCTCCTTGAAATGAAGAATAAGCAAGGATAAAGGATCCCCATACCTTAACCTTCATGAATCCCATGACTTTTGAGAAGAAAACACTTGAAACCTTCAACCCTAGCTTGATTTTTGACCTTGACCTTCAGTGGAGTTCTAGAGAGAACTTTTAGGAAAGAAGGGTTTTGTTTTTGAGAAATATGAAGAATGAATTCTAAAATACCATTTTAAATTTTTTAATACCTTTAAAAAAAATACCTTAACCATGCATCTTGACCACATGAAATACCATCAACACTCAAGACGATCACAAACGAACACACGTTAGGCTCTAGTTACTCTAGTTTGTTTTTAGGGTCGTTACAAATATCAACGTTTGTAATAGGTTTTGATCTTCTAACTCTTCTATTTTCTGGAAATCGCATGAACAATTGTATTTTGTGGTTTTCTAATAGCATGAGTGGCTACACACATTAGTTCTAGGGGTGTAGCTACGAATTGAATGTTGATTATTTAATACTTTTTGAATTAATTCTTGGTTGTCATTATAAGTTACTTCTATATTCTTGTTTTTGTATTTCTTGACTGGCCATCTAGAGATAAATCTATTGTCTAATCTTAAAATCGAAAGAGGAGGGGTTAGATAGACCATAGAATATAAAGAGCTTGGTCGACCCATTTGATTGAGGTGATTAGTGTTCAGGAGTGATGCCTGGACGAACAACTTGCTTGGTTACGAAACATGATGAAATATAAATGCTCGTCAGTTAGTCTATTTATCCCTGCTCAACGATGTAGTTAGATAGCTGACTGGAGTAGGCGACTAGAGGTGGTCATTTAAGTATTAAAGTAACTTTTGTAAAGAGTCGGGTATCATACCCACGGGGACTTACGTTTAGAATCACTTAATTTCTCCAACTTTCAGCTAAGCACAAGTGTTATCAATATTCCAAAGTGATTTATTTTATAATTCTAATGTTGAACAAAATTTAACAAACATGATTCAATTTCAAGGGTTAAGAACAATGATCAGGTAAAGTCCAGGGCTGCAACTTTTATCAGGATTCATGCAATTAATATCATTTAAATGGGTATTTATCTACTTCGAATCAATGAATCACATGGTTAAATGTATGATCATGGTCTCTTGACCTCTAATCGCCTACGATAAATAACAACCTAACTACATCGTTGAGCGGGGATAGGCTGGATTAAGTACCGAGCATTACGATTTCTTCATGTATAGTGACCAAGCATGGTTTCTAGGTATATCCCTATCCTAGATACAAATTAACCCTAATTATTAAGAATTAATCATTCTCCTTATGCCTCACGTTCTATCCTCTTATTCCTCTCCCGAGTTCAATTCGAAAAATATATTTATTTCAATGGTGATCAGTCACGAAGTATGAAAAACAAGAACATAAGAAAGATTCATATGATAACTGATATTAACCCAAGGAAAACTTAATGAATTAAAATCATCTTGTATCCACAACCCTAGAACTAGGGTATTTAGCTACTCATAATCAAAGATTCGATCAAACAATGTTTAATAAACATACAGAGATCGAGAGTGAAAGAGTTTAGGAAAGAACCCTAAAAATAGTGAAAACGTTCTCCCAAGTCATTGTTCTTCAAAACCCAGAAAAAGAATATCTTAATAAAACAAAATAATGACCTATTTATACTAAAGTCGAAAACGACCAAAACTGGGGCTCAAAGGAGCGACGCGGGGGCACTCCCAAATTTCGTTCTAAGATCTTTTCTCTTCTCCGCGACACGGCAGCTACATGGACCACTCTGCCTAAATTCGAGTATGGCAAATTAATTTAAGACTCCCTCTCCACTACGCGGAGAGGGCACAGAGTGCTCTGCCTGGAATTTGATTTTACGAGCCAAATTATAATTCCTCTCCACGACGCGGAGAGGATACAAAGATTTCTTAAGTGACATTTCTTGAATCTTCTTCCTTGCTTTCTTTCGACTTGAATTTTCTGTGTTCCCCACTGTCCATTTTTGTGCTCGTTTCTCCAATTAAACTCACCTACACAACTAATCATGTTGGTTAGCTCATAAAAAACCAAAAGACTCGATAAGACTATAAACACACACATTGAATTAAAACTTAGCATAAATGCGGGCTTTATTATATTTCTAGGCATATAAATATGCCTATGATCACTACCCGACACTCAGAGCTTTGTTCGTCCTTGAACAACTTACTAACTACTCCTAGACCTAGACTCACTACTACGGTATTTGTGCGTCCGCCACTTTCTTCCAAGGATCTGTAAACAGTTAACACATGCATGATTTCATTCAAAGTATGCATGATTCCTGTAATTGACTTGACAACTTTTAGCAACCAACGCATTCAGCAACATGTGCACCATTACATATCAGTTATCCTTCATACAACAAGTGCCCCTCACTCCAAGGAATAGTTCACACACTCAACTCAGAAAATTGATTATACTTTAAGGACTTTGCAAACAAGGTACACTCTCACTCAGCAACAACATCATACATGCATGCATTGAGAACCATAAGCTTGCTCATTATGTACATCTCTACTAATAAAGTGTGTTATGCTCAAAATCAAATAGGACTTTTCATTCACAACTTTCTTTATTTTTGTGATTGTCCTCCATAATGCACCATATTTAACTTTCTTCTTACATTCACAACTTTTTATTTTTGTCAGCCGCCTATTTCTTCATAGGTTTCCCACTAGTGTTAACAACCTTGCCTTTATTTCTCACTCACCCCTTTATTTTTTTATTTCTTTTTAACACTCAACAATAGCCACCCTTTACTTAGAGATTTCTCTCGAGTTAAGGTGCACAATGCCCTAGGAAGGGCCAGGGCCATCATTAAGGTATTTACCAAGTTAGCCACCTTCAACTTATGTTTTTAACCTTAATCGAAGTGCATAATGTCCTAAGGACCAGGGCCAATCTCATATTCAAACTCATGGGGTATCATTTTACCACCTTTTTTCACTCTTCCGTAACAAACTAAACATTTCCATCCTATTTACTCTTTCCGTTGTTTTCACTTTTCCTCCTAACATAGTGCATTAGGGCTTGGGATCAAAGCTAACGGTATCAATAAAAGGGATTCGGCTTCATCACGTGGATTAGAACAAAATCAAGGCTAAAATGGCTCAATTGGGCTATACTAGGATATTATTTCTGAAAAGGCTAAAATTTCAGACAATTCAAAGAAGGCCTATTATCATCTTTTAAACACAATAGCACTTGTATTTCTCTTCAATAACAAGCCTGGCAAGTTCTAGACTCAGATGCATTCATGGATATTACAACAACTCACCGCTCATGGCACAAGTTATACTCAAGAATGGGTCAAACACAACAGCACAATCGGATCATGCACAAGTTCCAAATTAAGCTTAAGTTGCATCATTCAAGTCATATACAAAAAAGTTCAACTGCATTCATATATCAATTTCAAGCATGCTTTTCATACATATTCATTTCAGAATTTCAGCTTCAGCACAAACCAACCTAAGACTCAATGACAAAATTACCCTTAAGACTGTCGTCATCCATCTGTCATTGGGCAACGTGACTCAACTACGACTACTGACTCAATCCTACATGTTGACACCCAATTTTGACCCTCCCCGAGAAGAATTAATCTTCGAGCTTCTTTAATTTCAAACGATTTGGAATAATTAATTTTATAAAAAATTCAAATATTTTTCAAGTTTATTTTGGGTAATTTTAGTCATTTTATGATTTTAAAATAATAAATATGTTTTAATATAATTAGTATATTTTGTAAATATTCAAAAATCGCGTCAAAAAAGATTTTACTTTTACATAAATATCCTACTAATTAGTTTAGCTATATAATAAATTATATTTCAAATTAATTAGTTTATAACTAAATTAATTATTTTATTTCGTTGAAATTAAGAAACTCGTTAATTAATTAACATTAGTTCGTCTTAGTCAAGTCTTAATCAAACTCAATTTGGCTACATTCCTAAATTCATTTGGCTATAAATGTAATCTAATAGCCATGTATGCAATTGCAAATTAGCAACTCCTTTTAATGTTTGATTTGTTGAGGAAATAAATTTTGGGCCTTTATTTTCTTTACAACCGGCCCACCTTTTTTTTAAATTTTATTCAAACCAATAGCATACGTGCACAGGCATATGTCCAAGCCCACTAATTACCCATTCTAATTCCATTTTCTAATTACAACAACCCAACACTATTCCCACAACCGACAACATACAACACCAAATACCCAATACATGACCCCACCTTGTCCTTCTTCCTTTTCAGCAAAACCCAGAAACCAGCAAACCCAGAAACAGACACGTACAATTCCCACGACAAACTCCAACGTTCACAACGCAACACACAGTAGCAAACAGAAAGCACGTATTTTTCCCTTTCCTCTTTTAGAATGGGGTGAAAATTTTAGAAAAAGGTTATCTTCCTTAAACGGTGAAAGATCTTTGGAGTTTGAATTTCGAATTGGCCTCCATCCTCTCCGAATTCTCACCTTCCCCCCCCCCCAATTTTGACCTAATCCCCTCTATATAAAGATTCTCTTTCTCCAGTGCAAAGGGGGATTTTTTTTTTTTTGAAAAAATAGAATACTCAGTATAGCTTAGGCAAAAAGACATACTACATAGATTTTCCAGGGAAACGGAGGAGATTTCTTTTAGTTGAAAAATTTAGAGTAAAAGAAGGAAGTTGGACTCTCTTTTGAACAAACACTTTCATACGTAAGAAATTTCAGCCGATTCTCTCATCCGAAGTTGCGAGAAAACCTTTGTTCGATTTTGATTCGCTTTTTGTTAGCTGTCTCGAGACCAAAGTCATTGGTGGAACAATCACTGCTCGTCTACTCATTTTCGTCCCGGAACGCTACTCCAAAGAAGGTAACCTCTCCTCCTCTTAAGTTTGTTTTGCTATTTCGGCTAAATTCAGATGTATGCTATGTGAATTTAATTCACTGTGTGATTTGATTTGGTAATTTGGTGGTTCCTATATATGATCTGCTCCTGCTGCTTATGAAAGATATGGTCATGTATATATATATATATATATATTTTAAGTGGTATAAAATAGCAGTGTAAGAGCTTACCACTAGCTATTGTTGCTACCCTTTGTTCTCCACGATGTAAGGCATATTACTAAGATACAAATCGATTTAAACGAAGCTATAGTAATCTTGGTTGCTTGTCTTTTATTTGTTTCCTTTCTTTTCTTATTGTTGTAGATTCTCATTAATACTAGCTTAGTCCTATGAAGTGTAAGCTCTACTTTCATTTTTGCCGAAATGTTATTCACCTTATATCATGTCTTCGACTCCCGATTTAAGGTTGTTACAGCTTCCTGTTGTACTCTTGTTTATAGTCTTGTAGCTAAGATTTCTTATTCATTCCATGTCTTTGGGTTTAACTGTCATTTCATTACCAATATACATCCCTCCATTCATTGGTATACATATGAACTTGTAGCCTAATAGTTATTAAAGTGCATTTTGTTGCTCTTGTTGATCATGCTAAATTTCGAAATTCCTGTTAGCCGTCTCATGTTAATGTTCAAATCAACGCGTTTTACTTCATTAATTTATTTTGTTATTATTGGGTTTGTTTATTTATTATGGATTTTCTCCACGGTTATGAGAAAGTCTCTTTCCAAAAATGATCATATCATGCTCTATGAATTCTCATTAGTTTAATACAGTTATATCTCATTGATCCAAGTACATTATCTTTATGTTGAAAATATTGTTTCTTACTTCACCATCTTCACCTAATGCATATGAACTATATTTAAATTTGTCTTCTTAGATTTGTATATTAATATTGCTGCCATATTTATTTATCAGTACATAAGCTTAGAAAGTCACTGACCATTTGGCTAGAATTGAGATTTCTAATCTTAAATGCTTAACTTCCTTAATGATTAACGTTACTATGAGTTAAATACTAATTTGTTTTCCTTTCTTTTCGTTTGTTGCACATATGATAACTCCATTTGAGTCTACTTCGGACTCCCCTCTTTGCATATCTTCGAGTTAAATTTCCTCGGGTCAGCCTCATCTTGTTCGAGTGAAAGGGGAGAAATTACAGGGGCAGGGACTGATTTACAGGTCTTGGAGAAGTCCAAAATGGACTATACACGTGTCGATATACGCTATGATACACTGGTATACAACAGTATACATGATATGCAGGCCAAAGGACAGCGTACACATAGTTAAAAATGAAATTACAGGTGTTCGGGAGATGAAACAGAATGTATGCATTTAGTGTATGGGCTGGTATACAAGAAAACAGTCCAGTATACAGCCCATATACGGCGGTATACAATCAGTGTATACGTTGGCTTTTCGACACGAAAATGGGCCAAAGTCCATTATTTTTTAGGGTAAACTTTAGAATAGGACAAGTCCAAGATTTGGGGGATTTGTGCCAAAGGCACAAATTTGATATTCCTTTCCCTCTCTTATTTATTTTAGGAAAAACTACCTAACTAGACATACATCACTACCATATATACTCATTTTACCTTTACTTTCAAACAATTACATATATTACCACTTTTAATATTTTATACCATATATTTTTTAAGATACAATAAAAGGTACCCACATCCTTTAAAATTAGGACTGATTAATTATCTTTATATTTAAAATCCAAAATTAGTGTTTTAATAACAACCAATCTCTAACCCTATCAATACCTCCCCCCACCCCTACTAATTAACGATTAGTCAACATTTTCTCCTAATATTGTTTCTGCAGCCACCAACCAGAAGTTATGTACAAGTTGGTCATCAATTTATTGCTTCTTATCTTCCTTAAATTAAATGTATCAATGCATATTCATATAATTAATCTATAGCCTTTCGTTTTCAAATTGTTACTATCCGGAGATCACATCAACATCGGAGGCGATTTGGAGGTCGAAAGGCACATACAATTGGAGGAGTGCTTATGTTGATTTTTCGGTTGATCTGGCGGAGGTCCGTTAGATCTAATCGCAGCGAGAAATGAGCAACATTGATAAATTAAAAAGTGAAGCAAACACCGCCATGGTGAGATGTCCTGACCAACCACTAACGTAATCGAAAAGTTTCAATAAGTGGAGATTTACGCATATTTTTGATAGATTATCGATGTATCTGACACATAATTTTTGTGATTATATGTATCTAGTTTTATCAGTGTATCTTATTAAGTATGCATGTATCTAATCTTTCTTGGGTATTAATTTTGATTTTTTTTTTAATTAATGATGGACAAATACTCTACAATCGTGATTTGTTCCTAAATTCATGTGTTTCAGTTACATTTCATATTTAGATACACATAATTAAATGTATCTCCTTATCAATATGTATTCGAGATACATGTTGTTGGATTTAACATATGAAATTGATACTTGATACATCAAATTAATACTAGATACATGAATTTAATATTAGATCATATAAATAGATACATTAATTAATACTAGATACCGTATACTAATGTATCTAAGTGTTTATTTTATTGGATACATCATATATTGATAATAAATACATCAAATTAATGAATTTATTAATTTAAGAGTAATAAGTTGAAATTAATCAAATTTCATAACCAAGATATACATGTTTTTGTC
>JAJONZ010092149.1:0-17908 GCA_029582445.1 Solanum paucissectum | reverse complement strand
CACAAACCTCAATCTCTTTTTGTTCATGTTCTTCTTGTACTACTTTTTTTTTTATAATTATAACCATTGTAATGTAGAAACAAATAATTCTTCAATCGAAAGCCTATAAAAATAGATGCAATATATATGTATACAAATATGATCTTCATAAAAACGAGGAGAAAATCAATTATGCAATATTTGATGAATTCAAATTACAAAAATTGCTCCTAGAATCATCAAAAAGATCTTAAATTGGAAGAAATTTGTGAGAAAAATACAGAAATTTTGTGATATAGGAAGATTGATGAATGAGAAAGTATTTAATGAGGATAAACATGGGGAACCAATCACATAAAACATGCCTAGAAATAATCAATTAGGTGTGTAATAATAACTTTCCTATTTAATATTAATAACTTTTCTGATTATTTATATATAATTAACTTTGCTATTTATTGTGTAGTTATAACATAAAAAAAGTAAATTGTAGCTATTTATTTTAAATGTATATTAATGTTTGCCATATTTTGTAGTTTTTCCATAAATAAAAGCAAGAGGGAAGGAGGAAATAATAATAATTATTATTATTATTATTATTTTGTATATTATGAATACTAAACTATATAATTATTTAGAAAAAAATCAATTATAAATTTAAATGTGTCATAAAATACATATTTAATCAAATAGCAATTTGAAAAGGGTTATAAGTTAGTAAAAATTGGGTGTCAACAACATTTATGTGTGGAAATGAGTAAACAACCCTCAATTTATTTATGAAAGTACAATTATATTTTCGAAAGACCTAAGTGGGCACACTTTCGAGGCGACAACCAACTTTAAAGTAAACAAAAGTCAAGAAAAATGATCAAACTATCTTTTAGTTGTACCTTGTGACAATTAAAACTAAATTAAGCTTATATGTATGACTTCCTAGTGAAGTCGTATACAACCACAACAACAATAGCATGTCTAGTGTAATCATACAAGTGGGGCCGGGTGAGAGTGGTGTGTACGCAATATTACTGATGAGTGGTAGATTTGTACTCATTTGAGATCTATTTAGCTCAATAACTAGTGTCCTCAATGCCTAATTCTGTCATATTCTGATAATATCTTAATGATTTGCAACTATGATGACTAATAGACAAGGCAAGGATGAATGTTAAAAAGAATGACCAAAAAATACAAAAAGAAGTGCAAACTATACATTGTGATCGCCAAACGAGAAAGACGGATCGCCTAGTGAGCATGACCTCGCCCAAAATAATAGTGCACAACACTTGTGTCTATCTAGACAGTTCGGAGAACTCCAAAAGAGCAGGCGATGCACCGAATGAGAAAGGTGACCTTGCTGATCATCAACGAAAATGACAGTGCAAGGAGAAAAATTGAAGGCTCGAAAGGTGAACCAAGGTGATATTCGGTGATATGCCGAACATGAAAGGCAGACTAAAACGAGCTCCCTGACTGAGGTTCAAACACCTGAAGCCTAGAACAAGAAAAGGCGAGTTTAAGCTCAATTGACGATTCACCGAAAGAGCTTAACGAGCCCGACTAATGTCACCGAATGAGACACGCATCGGGTCTTTGGGCCAAATTTTGGGAAACTATAAATAGCTCAATGGAGAGAGAAACAGTGAGTTCAAAATAGAGGTTTTTGATAGTTCTGAATATTTTGAGTTTAGAGAGAAACACTTGACTTTTGTGAAGAACACTTTCTAGCTTTTGGGGTTTTTCAACTTTGTTCTTGAATTTGACATATTGAAGTTGAATCCAAAGTGGATTTACTTGTAATTGCTTAATTTCATGTTATCCATGGTTTTTTTCATGGAAGATATATTTTCTTTTCTTTTTGTGATGGGTGGCTAAAACCCCAAGATCTAGGAGTGCAATTATAGGGTTGGGTGTTGATTTAATATAGTGGGTATTGTGGTATTCCTGTGATGTTGTTTTTCATGCATGAATTTGGGCTAATTAGCATGAGATTAATTTATGGGTTAAGGTTGCAAACTTAATTCATACTTCCGATCTTTGATGCTCGAAAGAGATTGATTGGAGTGGATAATTAGTCAAATACTAGCAATTTAGGTTTGATGTCTGTAACTTATTTGAAAATAGAGGTTATGGGTTGGATCTATTTGCCTTATTTCTGCATCGAAAGAGAGAATAAAGTAAGGCTTTGGGTTGTTTAGATTGGCATATAGATGAGACCCAAAAGAGATTCTATGCATAGACTCTTTGAGATCGAAAGATGATTAGCGTCATTGAAGATGAACTAGCCTATTTATGAATGTTCATCACTATGGAGCAGCACAATTATCCCTATGTGACATCAATTTTCAATCCCCGCACCCCTATATTGCTTGTTAACTCTTAAATTCTCCCAAATCTTAGTTTACTTGTGACAATTGATAACCAAATCTTTTTATTAAATTGGTGGAATCATCCACCCATTTGTTCTTACTATTACAAATGAGCAATTTTACAATTCAAATTTCTTGATAAGAATTTTCTACGATATACCATTTTCTGTGGGATTCGACCCCGACTCTTCGTTGGATTTTTATTATCTATGACCGTTGTGCATTTTAATTGGTTTTAAGGAGGAAATTTGAGCATTATCACTTATCCCTACATTGTGAACGTATAAAGATTTTTTTTTGATAGATCCTCTGCTCAAGTAAAATCCAATTTCTAGGTTTAAGGAATAAAAACAAAGTATTATCATAAAGTGAAAATAAAAGCACAAAACAAAAACAATAAAGGAAAAATGTTTGTGGCAATTTGATGCTTATACTTCCTTTAAAGATCATAAAAAGATGTTTTTTCCCACTTTAAGTACTGATGTGAGGCAAAATAATACATATTTTTAATCATTATTTGCCTCACATTTAGTATTTATATTTGTCCTTTTTAAACATGAATTTTATGAATTATTCTTAATAGTGTATTTATTTGTAGGATTAAATTGGTGGGCAGATGAAAAAGTTTGAAGCCAAAACGAATTAAAGATGGAAAATTATAGAAGAAAATCAAACTGATACCTTAATGGATTAAATTAAATATAATAATATATAGGGAAATATATATTATATAAGTGGAGTAGAAGAAAATGGAATTTCAATATGAATGGTTGTCACGTGTCACAAACTGAACGCAACAACAATTGAAGGTGACAGACAGAGTAGTGTTTCACACGGAATCCAATTTCTTTAGATTTTGGGTTCTCAATTATTTTATTTATGTTAATTATTTTCTTTAGTTTCACTTTTTTGTATTATTTTTGGTAGATTAGTGGAGGTCTAAGAACTGAAAAATTTGAAGCAAAGGAGCACGTTTGAGCTTAAGTGTGAGTGCGTACGATCCTTAATGAAAATTGAGAGAACATGCTATTAGCTAGACCTAGATGCCTCAAGGACTTCTTTCTTTCACTTTTAGCTTATGTATTGAATTGTTGCATTGGGGACATTGTCATGTTTTAAGTGTGGGGTGGAGGAATGAATTCCTAGTTTTTACTGTTTTATTGAGTCTTTTTTTAAATGATGGATTCCTCGGCTTTTCTTAGGAGTATCGTATCCTAGGTTAACCTCTGTGGAAATGGAGGTGGAGGTCTAGGCATGGAACAACTTTTTGGATCATCTCCGCTTCCTACTCTGTAGCATTCTTAGACTCTCCAATAACCTCAATCTCATCATCATCTTTTTCAACCACAATTTCAACCTCAGACGGCATGAGTGGATCAATGGCCTGTTTATCCCCTCGAGTAGTGATTTCCATACAATGTCCATCATTCTTCGGATTCTGGATGGTGTTGCTAGGATGTATGCCAGGTTGGCTTGGGTTTACTGTAGTGGACAACTGATTCATCTGCTGCTCTAGTTGCTTGATTGACACTGCATGGGCATCAACTTTTTTACCAATTCCAGACAAATCGTTTCGCATCTCTTTCACATTCTCATCAGTTGTGTCTAACCTCTTCATAATTTTCTGCAATCTGCATCATATCCTCAATCTGTGACATACTACCCCCAGCTTCTCTATTGCCAGATTTCCGATTTGCAGGTGGAACATAAGGCCCAACTCTTTTATTTCTGTTGCCTTAGTTGTTTTGGTTGTAGTTGTTGTCGCGATTGTAGTTCCCATCCCGGACATACTGACCCTCTCAATTGTAGTTACCATAGTTCCGACCTTGGTTTCCTTGACCTTGGCGCCAATTATCCGAATTGGAACCTTGGGCGCTGGCTCGAAAACCCCCCGTATGATCATTCACTAAGTAAGCATCATCTTCATAGTAGCATTCCTCAACTGGTGGAGTTCTACTCAAATAGTTTACCGCATTCACCTTTTCTGCACTTCCGCTCACATGCTTCAACACCAACCCAAGTTCTTTCCTCATCTGAGCCATCTCATCACGAATGTCATCGGTCGATTGACTAGGTGCAGCTTGAACTGAAAAAGTGTTTCTTCTAATGTCTGACTTTCTAGTGCTCCATGCTTTATTATTTCGGGAAATCTTCTCCAATTTCTCTGCGATCTCCTCAAAAGTTCACTCACCATATGATCCTCCAGCGATAGTATCAAGCACAGCCTTACCATTGTCATCCTGACCTCTGTAGAAGTACTCCTTTAGTGACTCATCATCAATGTGGTGATTTGGAACACTTCGTATGAACGCAGTGAACCTATCCCACGAACTACTCACAGACTCTACAGGTAGTGGCACAAAGTTATTCAATTTGTCCTTATGATTCAGCTTCTTGGACAACGGAAAATACTTTGCCATGAACACCTTGTGTAATTGATTCCATGTGTGAATCGAGTTATACGAAAGCTCAGAAAACCATACCGCAACATCTTCGGTCAGTGATAGAGGGAAGACTCTTAACCCTATGACATTCATGTCCAACTCTGGTCGACCCACACAACTCTTGCAAACACTTCTCAACTTGGCCATGTGCCCATGCGGATCTTTCGAAGTCATACCATAGAACAAACCCCTTGATGTAAGCATCTGGATCAAACTGCTAGTCACCACGAATGTATGCCCTGGAGGTAGAGGAGGGAGAACAATAGGTCCTTCATATTCAACGGTATTGAAGTCGACCCTGTAATTATCATGCAATCTTGGTTCAAGTGGGTTCTGCACCATCAATGCATCTCCGAGTAGATTATCACCCTAAACCTGAGCATTCTCATTATTCACTTGTTCCTCAGGCTCCTCTATGACTTGATTATTACAGACCCCTTGGTTATTCATCTTTCTCAAAGTTTTTCTCAACTCTGGATCGTATGGGGTCAGTGGTTCGCCTCGACTCCGTGTACTTGGCATACACTAGAGCAGAAACCTGAAGAAAACAAAAACAAAAGAAAGCGTAAAATCAGGAAAAATTGACTAAAGTTCAATAATGTAGTTACACTTAATCCAAAAGCCTTATTCCCCGGCAGCGACGCCAAAATTTGATACACTCAAATTACACCTCCCTGAAGAAGTATAAGCGATCGTTATCATGTAAAGAACCCAACTTGTAGGTTGGGGTCGATCCCACGAGGAATATGGTTTAGACTTAAACTTAACTCACGATTATATTCGTTTAGTCAACTTATTTCCGAGACAAGTAAATAAAGGGGGGGATTTTTGAAACAAATAATTGATTATTGTTTAAGTAACAAGAGAGCAAGATTCAAACTTTGTTGTTATCAATGAGAAAGAGAAACTACGGTGTATGTGTTCCCCATAAGCTCCTAACGCGGTAATCCTAATAATAGTAATCATTTCCTAGTGTTTTATATGCAAAGTTGGTAAGATAGGTATCCCTAAGTGATTGATCCTCCAAATAGGGAATTTCACCCCGCACCTTGGTCCGGCTAAGTGTGTATAATTTGTTAACCCTTACCTTTACCTCAGATTAGACATCACATCAATGTATGGCTTAGTTTTCACCCTCGCACCAATTGACATTAGACTATTAGATAGTATCACACTAAATCTCTGTTGATAATTCTTTTCTTATTAACTACCTCATTGGTCCGGCAAGTAGCAACAAGGCGAGTTCTAACGTTGCACATCGTTAAAAAGACTTCTAAGAGAAAGAATTACCAATACATGCATAAACACTATTCAAGAATTACTTAGTTATTATTCATACGTTGTTAATTGCTCATGGTTCTCACAACCCTAGTTGTGGATTTAGTTACTCATGCTTGAAAGAACACAATTCATATTTTTGTATAGAGAATTCATGAACTTACGTTTAGAGTAAAAGAAACATGTAATCTCCAATTGAATTTCAAAGCAAAAATCTCATAAACCGATATCCGGAAATCAAATTGCTAAAGTTTGCGAGTTAATTCCCATGAAAATATCAAGAACTAAAAGTAAACAATAGTGTCTAACCCCCCAAAACGAGGTTTACATACCTTATTTATAGAAAAACAAGTCCAAAACAAAAAGGAAACAAAATAAGGAAATAAACTTTCTGGACGCGGCTTTGATCGATGACTTCGACCTACGGTCCGTAGGTCCCCTCCGTTGGTCAACACTTAGAATTTTTCCTGCAAAGGCTGGAACATTCACTTTCAGATACAATCGACGGACGTGCAGAACGGACCGTAGGTTGACCTACAGTCCGTGGGTCCTCTTCCGTGGCTCCATACTTAGGAATTTCATCAGGTACTAAAACTTCAACTTCTCTGAATCATTCGACGGATGTGCAGGATGGCCCGTGGGTTGACCTACGCTCCATCACTTGCATCCATAGTTCCACACTTGATCAGACTTCCCTGATGCTCCATTTACGGACCGTGACTGGACCTACGGTCGGTAGGTCACCTCCGTGGGTGGCTCCTTCTACAGAGTTTTAGTTGTCATCTCACACTTCCACGTTGAAGCCTATTTCCTACAAATATAACACAAAAACATTAATTCCTAATACAATATGTCCCTAGACACACACAACTCTTAAGTGAAATATATCAAAAATACCGTAAACTCACGATATATCAAGGCACGAAACCACTACACATGTTTTAAATGGTTCAAGTAGATAGTGGTTACAAAAAAATGAAAAATAAAAAAGAGAAAAAGAAAAAAAGAAAAAAAGAAAAGAAGTGATGTGGGTGCTGGGATATGATAAAGAAAAAGAGGTTGGAACCACTCAAATAAGAGTTGTGCGCTAATAAGAACGTTGGGGAACCAAGATAATCTAGTCACTCATATACCAAAATATTTCACTCCCTAACCCGAGCCAAAGTTACAAGTCAATAAAACTCCTATAGTGATTTTATTCCGGTTGTTTGATAGTTGAAGTATAGAAAACAAGGGCAAGACTATGGTCTGTTTACTTGCGGTGTTAGAAGTTATTTTGGAGAGTGAGCGTATTCGTCAATCCCAAATATCATGTGTGAGGGACTTTTTTTTGTGACGGCACTATGTTTGCATTTGCTAGTTTGTTTATGTTAGCTAATGGTTGGTATTAATATAAGTATGATCGACTGTGTAATGGGATGTCGTCCATTGGTCCTTGCATGTTAAATAGATGATTTTGGATGGAAGTGTTGTGGAAATAGTTTTTCCATATCTGTGATAGTGTTTCGATGTATTTACGCATCAGATGTTGTTCTTTTTCATCACTTGAGGACAAGCAATGGTTCTAAGTTGAGGGTGTTGATGTGTCGTGAACTCATAACACATTTGACACCAAAAACAAAGGATTAGTGTAAGACGTCGAGATTTTTTATGTGACTATGATGGTTCTTTTGCTAATGTGCAGGTTAAAACACTTACAATAAATTAAGGGAAGGAAAGGAGTAACAGTGAAGTTTCAAGTGAAAGAGACTACACGGGTGGCTATATGATCCCTGAGGTTTTGCACGAGCCATAAAGATGCTCATGGAAGTTCTCTAGAAGGAATGAAGTTGAAGTGTATCAAGATGAGGCCCTAGAAGGGTTGTTGAGCACTATACGAGCTGTACAGTGGCTCGTGAAGCAGCTGTAGTGAAGATTGACAACTTTTTGTTGAAGTGTTGGTTCACGAGGGGTTTGATGGGCCTTGTGAAGCTTCACGGGCCATCTAGCCTACTTGTGAAGAGTATCGACTACCAATCTGCTACTTCGTGTGAGAGTATTTTCTAAGACTATTTCAATTCCTTAGGATTTTGTTTTTGAATTATTATTGAAACTATGAGATGTCTTGAGCGTGGAGAAGCGATAGTTTCCTTTTTGAACACATTTTTGGTCGAACATTTTGGATCAAACTTTGTGATCTTGATTTAGTGCTGATAATCAAGAAGTTTTTGGTTTTGCTATTATCGTAAGTCTACTTCGTTATTTTCTCAATAATCTCTACTGTTTGTTTTATTCAGAATGTCATACCCCGAGCCTACACCCCGGACGTAACTGGAACTCAAAAACCATTTCTAGTTCCCAAGAGAACCCTTGACCTGGCTCATTACTCAACAGAAGACATTACTCAAGTAAAATGGAAACTCATAATGCAAAAATAACTTTTAAAACTTATCTTAAACTCAACTCCAATAATCATCTGAAAATAATTTACCAAGTATTAGTCAAATGTCTCATGAACTCAAAACATTACAACAACAACAACAAAGGGAATAATTATAGACTCCTCGACTTTTAAACTATCTATGAAGCCTCTACTATTACAGAAGGATTATCGGAACAAGACCCTTGACATCGTAAGAATTGAAGATAAAAGTGGATCCCTCCGGAAGCAAGGAGACTCACCAAAGCTAACTGGTACTGCAAGTGGCATAAATGGAGTGTCTGTTGATGACCCTGAATACATCTATCTGCATCATAAAAGATGCAGGCCAAATGGTGTCAGTACATGGAATGTACGAGCATGTAAGGGGAATTCTAAAGCATAAACATAAGCTTGAATTGATAGAAAAGAAATATACTTACCTCTTTTCAAACTCACTCAACTCAACTCACACTCCACTCAAGGATAGGATACTCAACTCAAAGATAAGATACTCAACTCAAACGTAAGATACTCAACTCAAAAATACTCGGCTCAATATACTCAACTCAAAGATACTCAACTCAAGATACTCAACTCAAGATACTCAAAGCTAAAGCAACAATAAGAGATGCAATATATGGAAAGCTTTAAAACAGTAGATAATAACTCAATTGTATGTAAGATTACAATAATAAATAAAATGTATATAAAAATACAATAATAACTCTTATTTGGGAGATTATCTAACCGACAACCATCACTATGAGCTATGTGATGATACAACGTCTCGCGCACACTGCCAGAACTGTCCTATACCTTTCCGTAGTATAAGACATCCTCAACTAAGTGGATCCACTAAGCTATGCTAAAGAGAAAAAAGGAATCATCTAAAAAGTATTGACCTTTACCCACATTGACATACATGGTTTATGAGGACTTTGAGTTGTCTGAACTTGTCCCCATATCGGTGCTCAATACTATTCCCAATAATATAACTCATGCTCATATGCTTAAAAACGTTTCCTCATCCTCAAAATTTGAGATCATTACTCAAAAGGTTTTCTTAAAAGAGATAGTGCTCAAAAACTCCTCATAAACTCATTTGAAAATCAAAGTTTCCTCTCATTTTAAATGTAAAACATTTAATCTTGGTAATAATTAGTTCCATATACTCAATTTAAAAAATGACACTCAACACTCCTCATCCTCATACTCAAGTTTTAAAAGTTTGTAAAAGACTTCTCAAAATGACTCGAAAGGTTCTCTCAAACTTGACTCGAAAGGTTCTCTCAAACTTGACTCTTAATCTTTCCTTGAATTTAAAATGTGAACTCAAGAGTTATGATTCGTGATATATATGAAATCTTGATGATTAATCAAGGTTTAAATAGTTATGATTAAGAAAGAAATGAAATCTCTACTCAAAGGAACAAGTACGGATTGAAAAACGGAAGAAAAAGTCGGATGACGCTCCTGGCGCATCCCTGGCGTTCCGCGCCAGCCCTCCACTTACTGGGGTGATTTGTGGCACACTGCAGGCGCAAGGCGCTAACCCTCCTAGCGCATCTGAGGCGCGCCGCCCCTGCCCATTCCCAGAATATTCTGACAAATTTTTCTTCTCGATTTCTATCCCTAATTTGCCTATAATCAATTGATTTCTCCCAAACTCTCTCAAATTCGAATACCCAACAAAAGGAAATGAAAATCTACTCAAAAACAACCCTCAAACTCATAACATTCACCTCAAGAACTGATCGAATCCCATCATTAACGATTTAAGAATGAAACTTCAAGAAACTCATCAAGAACTTTAATACATGGATTTTCATGGGTGAAATTAACTCAAGAAACTCATTATTGGTGTAAGGGTGAACTAAACCATCACTATGAAAGCTTACATACCTTAAAGAACTAGGTTCTTGGTGAAATCTTGGATGAACGCTTGAAACCTTGAATTTTTTCTTTTCTTGAACCTCCTCTCTCAAGCCCTAAACGTTTTGGGGATGAATGAAACTGATTCTAATCATTTTAGACCCTAAATTGGGTGTAATTCATGCTTATACTAAGTGGGGGTAAGAAAAAGAATAAAATACCCCTCCTTAGTTTGGGTGAAAAGGCCCTATCTAGAGAGGTTGCACTCAAACAGTCATATCCCCCTCATTCAAACTCAGATTTTAGCAAACTTGGTGGTGTTGAAAAGAGGACTCAAAGATCTTCGATTTGATACCTCATGGGATACCTAACTCATTATGTGCTAAAAGTTATGGTCGTTTGAAGTTGACCAAAATTCAAAAGAACTTATGGATGACTTGAATGAATTTCTCTTTAGTTCTTTTTGGAACTCGTGGTGCTACATCTCAAGACCTTGAAACCTAAGAAAATATAAATTTCTCGATAAAATATTACTCACAACGAAGAAAGGTTAGAGTCTTCACTCAATAATTTTTAGGTTGTTACATTATCTCCCCCTTGGGATCATTCATCCTCGAATGACGGCTGGACTGGGTATAGAACGAGGTTACTCTTACTATCTCTTCTGACTCATGAACTTGCCTTCTAATACAGGCTGAACTGATTCATACGAAGAGTTGTGACTTCCTATAGCACCTAAGTCAAGAACGATGATGTTGTGAACATAGTCACACTCTCTCTAAAGTTACCTTATCTGAAACAAAGGAAGTCTGGGCATAAAGTAAGAATAGGAATACCTTGCCCGGGGTAATGTGACTTCTAGCTGTTAAGCTTAGCAACACTCCTCAACTATGCTCTTCTTTCCTTATTACCACACCTCATTGGTTGCAACTCATAGCTCTCACAAGGGTACATGACTACTCTTATCAAGGTCTGAGTCTAACGGCACGCTCTTACTATATTCAAGCTTAACCCATATCTTAGGGTTCGGGTTCTATACCTCTCTATAGGGAATATCATCCCAAGAATATTACTCTTTACCACCACATTTAATCAACATTGGGCTCATATCAAGAACCACCTAATGTTTAATAATACCACATTCAAGCTTAGTACTCTAACAATTACATGGACTCCTACTAACCAGCTCGTTAAGAAGTTCTCATTCTCTCATTATCTCTGTCATACCAACTAGAATTTCCTGTATTACTACTCGGAACCAACTAAGGGCTCTCATTTAACTATTTCTCGTAGTAAAACCTCATCCTCCTCTTCCTTATCATTTATAACCTTAGATGGAATTATCACACCATCATTATCACGATAAGATCATTAACCTTCTCCTTCTAACATGTCATGACCCAGGAGTACCCCCTAGACGTAACATGGCGTACTTGACCCCGAAGGGGTCTCATACAAGCCTCTAGCATCATCATTACATAAGACATTAAAATAATACGGAAATTTAAAACTTTACAGTCGAAGTCCAACTTCACTTTTCATAAAAGAAAGTAATAGGAAAATCTAGACTTTGTCTCATACCACCATCTAAAACATAGGAATAATAAAAGAAAGTAATAGGAAAATCTAGACTTTGTCTCATACCACCATCTAAAACATAGGAATACAAAGTTTGGGACTTAGCCCTTATACATTAATAAAGTCTCAACATGAGAGGTACAATAGAACTAGAAAATAGGAAATCCCATCCTCGAACTTGAGGACTCACCACTACTTGGAGAAAGAAATCCAAGTCTTCTTCAAAGGAGAGAGTGAAAGTCACCTAGCCGGAACCTACACTCATTAAGATGTAGAAGGAAGAAGGGGTTAGCACATAATATGTACTAAGTATGGAAACATGCATAAAAACCTTAAATATGATAAAAAGGACATTTTTGTTAGAAAAGTATGCCTTTGTCAAGTTTAGAAACCAACATGCATTTACAATGTACAACCTAAGCCATAATCACATTTATACTCACTACATGGTAATATAAACACCTTAGTAACCTCTAAGGAACAATTGAGCAATGTATTGTTGGCATCCCATATTACCAACCCTACTAAGTGTCCCCTTGAAGCTCCCTTGGTCATGCATATCACCTTTAAACCTCATTATACTCATTAGTCACCAATAAGGAAAATAATTATGAACATTACTTTGAATACAAGGAAGGTCATTCATAATAACTTACCATTCAAGACACATGTATGCATTTGTATATCATTATAATAATAAGGAACCATCCCACAACAACCTACCAAGTCCACTTGTGCAATGTGGGAGTGAAGTCCCATACCCCCACTCCTACTAAGTAAACTCACCAAGAGGTCATAGCATAGTCCATGTCTCATTCATTATCATTCATATAGGGAAGAATAGCATAACCGACGTAGACCATGTGAGCTACATGGAATCCGGTGTCGTGTAATGATGAGTCCTCAAATTGGACTCATTTAGGGCTTTATTTTGATAAGAATAGTGTCCTTGAATGCTTATTTTATCTCAATATCTGATGAAAACTCTTAAGTTTAAGGTATTTGAAGTTTTATTGAAAGCATGGACACTTATGCGCAAAAAGGAACAAAAAGGCTTAAAAGAACGAAGAAGCTGAAGCTTGAGTATCGCCAAGCATACTTGGTGAATCGCCAAAGGGATGCACTCTGCCCTTTGTTCCAGTACGCGAAGCCCTGAAGGAAGTGGATCAAAAGGCGATTAAAGGAGCAGTCGGCATGTCGCTAAATAGTTCCGCAAAGCAGTACTATGTCACCCAATGACACAGAGCATGAAGATGTCAAAGAATGGTGCAAGACGGCGATGAACTGCACCTAAGGGCGACTCGCCGAGTTGATCAGCGATTCCGACTAACGTCGCCGAGTGATCCGCCACAACACATATTTTTGGCAACTATAAATACTCGTTGAGAGTTATAGCTTAGTATCAGTTTTTATCAAGTTTTTATCAGTTCTTGTAGTATCAATATACAATATATTTTTTAGTACTTTTTACTTTCAAGTTTGGAGAGGGTTTTGGAAAACTTGAAGAAAGGAGTTCATCTTCCCCAAGTTGAAAGTGGGTCTTCTCTATTCATCTTCCTTTGCTTAAATCAAGGTTTACTTTCTTATACCCATTTGATTTCACTATCATTTTAGGTGTATTTTGTTATTTCTTAATGTGTGGCTAATAACCCCCATTCTTGGGGTGTGCTTTAGCAAATATGTGTTGATATTATTGTTGGGTCTTGCTTGCTGATAGGTTAGATGTATTTTAATAGTGATATCACCTAGTGGTTGTGGTTTAAGTTAATGGGTTTGTAGTTGCAAATACAAAGTCACCCATGTGTTTTCGGCTTGCCCGAGAGGGAGGTCGCGAAACCAAGACCACTAGACTGATGGCCTAAGGAGTGGGTTGACATGAGGTTCAGCCCGAGAGGGTGAGCTCTAGCCCCATATCCCAACACTCAGCTCGAGAGAGTAAGTGGGGTAAGGCGTAGGCTGGTCTTCATGCGGCAAATGGGTATCCGAGAGGAACGCATTTGAAACGGGGTAAATTTCTCGAGAGGGAACTTATTTCCATCTAAAGTTAAGCCTAGTCACTATTATCTTGCAAATTTTCTATCGAAAGCACGTACCCAACTATTTATCTCAACTTGTATTGCGGTCACACCCCAAGAACTTGTCCCCATACTTGATTTTCTTGTTAATTTTGTTGTTTTTATTTACTTGTGACAAAAACCCCAAATTGATATTTGACACTTTTGTGTCCCCCCTTTGATTTACAATGTTTTTAATCGTAAATTTCTTTAGCTACAACTAGTTAGAACTAGATTTTATTTTTCTATTAATTCTCAAAACTGCTCCCTTGGGACACGACTCCAACCCTCGGTTGGGTTACTATATTATCGATGCTCGTAGACACTCAAACCGTAGTTAGTGTCGTTAGTCACGATAAGCATCATGTAACCCCACACCGAAAAAGGTGTCCTACTTGCCTAAGGTAGGACTAAGTGTATAGCATCTAGGTGGATCCACTAGCTAAATCATATGTTGGCACATAGTTATGGGATAGGGAGATTACATTGGCGGAGGGGCTTCCATCTCATGAGTTCACTTTGGATGACCCTCACTATTGCATTGGCGGGAGGGCCTTTACCTCATTGTCCATATCCACTCAGTGCTAAGCATAAATTTCCAATTTAAACATCATTAAGTCTTGAATTGCATTTACATGTGTGAAGGAATGTTTTATCCCTCATTCAATACAATCCATCAAAATAGCTCATAGATTCATTAAAGGTGAGAATGTACTTTCAACCTTAGAATCAACATTAGTGTGTGAGTAAGACTTTCACATTACATTTATAGTGTTTTCATGAGAATTAGACTTTCAATCTACACAATACATCATCATCATCCTAGACTATTCATGCATCATTAAGTATAAGGGTAAGAGAAGATCAATACTTTCAACAATACCATACTTTACACATTAGTCATAGGAGATTTACTTTCTAAGTGAGTCGATAGGTTATACACAACTTTCATCAACATGTACAAACCCTAGCAATTTACCCCTTTTCAAGGTCATAAATTATGTCTCACAATTACACCTAAAGATACTACAATAGGAATGAACAAAACAAGATTCAATAACTAAATTCACATAGAAACAATTCATAGTAATCAACTTGCATCAATACACCCATCATAATACTTGAAATTAAGGTCATGGGGGTGTTCATGGGTTCAAGGGGAATTTTACAATGAAAATCACCATTAAACATCAAATCATCCATAGTACAATGCAATTAACATAATAAAAACCATTTTTAGGAAGAACTCATGATTGGAATGGAAACCCTAGTTTTTGAACAATATATAAATTTCGAATTCAAGGGTTGAAGCGCTTTAAAGAGAAAGATGTTCCATGAATCAAGGTTCCCATACCTTAATTTAAGATTTGCCCATGAATTGGAGTTGAGAAGATTGATTCTTGAGCCCTAAACATCAAGTTCTTGGTGTTCTTCAATGGAGTTTTGAGAGCGAATGTTTTGAGAGGGAAGTGGGTTTGATTTTTGGGTTGTGAGTTATGAAAGTTAGAAGACTTGTTTATTACCTAAAAATACTTTAATACACTTAAAACAACAAAATATAACCATCCCCCATCCTAACTTAATTAGTTAATGAATTACCAAACCACCCCTACCTAGGCCGAACCTAGGCAGTAAGCCCAGGCCCCATTCATGAGTCCCCGTTCACGGGGCATGGTTTGAACCACGGACCGTGCTGGTCACTCATTGTTTGGGTCATAGAGGGGAGGATGAGGGTCTTGGTGAGGAGACTAAGTCTCAACTCACGAGACCCTTCCACGGAACGTGAGTTGGTCCACGGACCGTACTACACGTCTGTGGAATAGGGCTGGGATATGGTATTTTAGGGGACCTCATGAGGATGCTAAGGCTGGACTCACGACACCCATCAATGGGGCGTGAGTCAGTCCACACCTCGTGGTCCTCCCTTCGTGGATGGAACTGTCTTGGACATCTTTTTGGACCTTCCTTTGGGTTCTCCTCATGGACCCTTGGGGGGGGGGGGGTCCTAAGGGAGTCGTGCCTTGACATTTAGGCACCAGAACCCTAGTACTAGGTTAGGAAAATTATTTTAGGACCTCAACCTTACGTTTACACTTCATTAGTCTACTAGACTACACGTTAGGCTCTAGCTTAGGTCATTAGAAATACGGGGTGTTACATAACATCACTCCACTACTAAAAGATCTCTGAAAAGATATCTCACATACTCTTCTGAACTCAATACTATCTTATGCTAAACACTTGACTTGATTTCTCATCTTATCATCTCCCCCTTAGGTCTAAAGCTGACACTTGAAATCTATGGACTTATCCTGTCATCTCTAAATTGGTCTACATCCCCCTTTACTCTAGCACTCGGGAAAAGTTTATCTCATGACTACCGAACTCTCCATAAGCATATACTTAGACCTCTTTCTAAGATGTTTCTCTTGACCTCTTCTCGTTGGCTCCTAAGGCTGATCCATCTAAATCTTTAGGAAAATTACACTTGCACTAGCCTATCCCATATTGGCAGCTCAATTATACAATATGGGCACCCAAAAAAATCACAACCTCAATTGGGACCTCGTTTGGCCACATACCATCTCGGATGTACCTCTTACTGCTCTACCTTTATTTCTCTCCTCTATGGGTCATAATACCACAATTTCATTGCAAGGTACCACTTTGATCTCCTCACCTATTTCAAGTCAAACCTACTAGATCATATCTCAAAACTAATACCATCACCTTCATTTTTTTTATCACGACACTTATCTCAAATTCAAGCTTAGTGTCTAGTACTAAACACATATATCAACATGATTTCTCACACCTTATACTACGTGTGACTACCAGAAAAATCAAGAAACACTCACCCACTAAGATCTAATAACAAGTAGGAAATATTTATCTCTCCGCCTACCTACCTACATATTACCTTCACCTTCTATTTCACAACTTAAGTACTATCTACTCACTTACTGCGCATTACCTTTCAAATAGTCATATCATCTTCTGAAAACCATGTGGTTCCCCCTTCAAAATTCATAAGCCTAGATTTGGTATATCACCTCATGAATACTCTACTCTCTGATTCCACACATATATTTAGTATTCTCTAACATGATGGCACATCGACATCAACTCTATTCTGGTTAAAAGTATATCTATCTCATCCTGACTAGTAACTATTCATCTTCCTTCTATCAAGAACTCTCTACAACATTATTAGTCCTTATTATACTCATAAAGGAAATCATCACTTATAACTATCTGGGTTCATGATTGCAATAACATAATCTGCCCCATCACTATCTCCCTTTCATAGATTTCTATGCCTCTGCATGCTTTTCTCTTAACTTAAGGAGACTCTTTACTACTACTGCTCATAATCTTGTAATTAATACTATCTTTTAGGGTGAAAATATTACCCAAGCTCTAAAACACACTTTTTTTATAAGGGTCTCACCTGAATAAGGTTTAGAGAAGAGAGTACATCTCGATTTCAGCTCAAAAGCACGATTCATATGAATGTGAGTGCATTCTTTCGAACTCAATATTTAACTCACTCATAGGCTCCTCTCAAGCCCATCTACAGTCTCATGACTTCCTCAAGATTTTTTCTAAGAGCAACTCATCAATAAAGAACTGACTTTGCTTTTCAACCACCTCTAGATGAGGGGTACACGAATGAATCTAAGAAACACACGAATTTGAATAAGCTCATTACGACATAGTTCTATTGCAAGATTTAGAGTATGAAAGAAGGGAAACTTTCCTTAAATGTTTGTCGTCCCTCGTTTATAGAAGTAGGGACCTCACTGATACGCTCAAATTACACCTCCCTAAAGAAGTGTAAGCGATCGTTATCAAGTAAAGAACCCAACTTGTAGGTTGGGGTCGATCCCACAAGGAAAATGGTTTAGACTTTACTTTAACCCACGATTATAT
>JAJONZ010092140.1:0-14715 GCA_029582445.1 Solanum paucissectum | reverse complement strand
TTGATGACTACGAATTAGGAGATATATTAAATCAAGAATGGTATGAAATAGATTTACAAGATCTATACTTAGATAATGAAAGAATAGAATGGTACGATCTAGAAATAAATTAAAATGAATTACGAATATTTACAATATTGGATAGCAGCTATGGAAGAAATAAAACTATTAGAACAATTAATGGAAAATAATTTATATATGTACCGAAGAACCCAAGATATGTTATATCTAGAATATATCATAAATAATATTAAAGAAATATCAAGATTAACACCTTTGAAAAAAGAATATTATAATAAAATATGGCTAGTTATACCTCACCTACCACACTACCACCTACCACACTATCACAAATATGAATTCTTCAACTACCAGTTCCGCACCCCCGAAAAATGGTATCAAAATCTTGCTACAATCACTCACTAAACCCTTTGGTAGTGTTTTCTCTCTAAGTAATTCCTTCCTTCTTTTCTAAATGAATTTATCTCTCTAGCCAAAACTAATTTAAAAAAGTCTGAAGTGTCATTGCTTATGAATACTCGGCGAAGTAAGTCGAGTGTTGTTGACAAATTGGCGAATCACCGATTGTTCTTCATCTCACCTTCATTTTTTGCTTTTTCTTGGTCTGGCTACTGTAACTTTGGGAGATCTAAGTCGGGATCGCCGAATGACTCCGCAATTCGCCTTTTCTCCTTCCATCTTTCCCATCAGCACTTGCTTGAATCTTCTTTAGTACTTTTGGCGACCTGGTCGTTCTTTGCCAACTAGATCGGCGATACGCCGAATATAATTGTTGCTTGCTGAATCCACCCCCATTTTAGCTCTGGCATTCTGTAACTTTGGGTGGTATCTTGGCAATTTGGCAATTCGCCGAATTATATTGGCGAATCGCCAAATGACATCATTGATCATCATGTCTTCATTTCTTCATTCCCTTAGCTTGCTTTGTTCCTTTCTGCCCAATAGTGTCCATGCTTTGTCTCTAACTCCAAATACCTGAAACTCAAGAATTTTCATCAGTTATTTAGACAAAATATGCATTTCAGGACACTAAATCTATCAAAATAAACCCCTAAAGGAGTCCAAATTGTGGACTCATCAACACCCCCAACTTAAACTTTTGTTTGTCCTCAAGTAAAACTCAAGTTCAGCAATTCAAAAAGGATGTCTCAAACAGTGGTACATAAGACTCAATCATGAATGAACACAAAAAGACTCAACTTACTCGTAAAATGATCAATTGTGCACTCAAAGATTCAAGTTGTGATTCAACATTACCAAAGAATCTCAAGTTCACAATACGTGTTTCAAATGCAAGTTCAAGCTCAACAAAGGAAATCAAATGCCCTTACACCAAGAATGATTCCATATTCATACACAATGGTTCAACAATTTAAAGTTCCGGAATCAAGATCAACACTCACACTCACAAAGATAAACACAATGCATGATTTCACCCATAAGTTTGCCCTTATTTTCCCATCGACTTTTGTTTAAGCTCATTCAAGATCAAAAGGTCTTTTCAAGGCCTGTACTAGGGCAAAGTGTAAAGGTATGGTCATTTAGGCTTATAGGCTGAAATCCTCATGAAATGTGATGTGAACACTACCTTCTTTCCTTTTCTTCATCATTTTCATTCAAGCTCAAAAGTCACCTCTTATTCATCCTCCATTGTATTTTAACAACTTTACTCCATAACTTTTTCTTTCCTTTTCTTTTTTTTTTCAATCTTTTCTTCTTTTTCTGTTTTTTTTAATATGGAGGGGTTCAATTTTTCTGAAAACATGGGCAAAAGGGACTTCTTTGCATTTTCTTGATTTACCTTTTCTTTTCACCGCACCCCCAACTTAGGCTTTTGGCCTAAGTTGGCTATTCAAACAAACCACAAATCATGAGGATTATGGGTAATGGATCAATAAAAGGTCACAATGTTATCAAATTTCTTCCAAGAAAAGGGTAAGGCTCAAAAGGTGCTCAAAAGAGGTTCACACACTCACAAGGTAAGCCGCAAAAGAGGTATAATTTCAATTGGTTCACACTCTTTAAAGTTGCCTAAGATCATCTCAAGAAATTGCATCACTTAATCAACCGGACCAACGGTAAAAATTCTAGGTGTCATCACACATGGTTCACGGTAAGCTCATCACATAAGGCATTGACACCAATGTCAAACAAGACTCCACACTTTCGCTAGTGTGCAATGTTCATTACAAGAGACTCCAATCGATACTTGGCTAGTCACAATGAGATGCAAAGAGTTCACATATTGTCTATGCAACTTTAATTGTCCTCGTCTTAGCCGCACATTCATTTTTGTTCGATTATGAGCACTATTTAAGTCATCAGTATTGATCAGACCGATACTCAAATTTACACAAGAACAACCACATTCCACATAAACAAGGGGTGTCAAAATGAGGAGGAGGTTCGCTGAGGGTACTGAGTAATCTCCACACCTCCGCCAAAAGCAGTCTACATTGTCCCTAATGTAGGTAGAGAGCGGGCATTTACCGCAAATAAAACAAAATAGGAATAATAAATAAAAACTGACAAGAAATGAAAACAATCTAGCGTGTAAACAAGTAGGGCAGGTTAACGAGGAATCTTCACTAAATGCCAAGTTGGTGATGGAGTGAAACAGTCACCGAATGTTTCGGCGATGCGCCTAATGTTCTTAAGATTTCCCTTAGTTCTAGTAGACTGCACTCCCAGAGAAGGTAAATCGGTGAAGATATAGGGGATCGCCGAACGGATCAGCGATCCGCATAATGAACTCAGAGCATCGTCGGTCGATCCTTGAGGGACGTTGTCCGCGTTGATTAGAAAGGGCGAGGAAAGTCGGGTCGCCTAAACACATCAGTGATATGCCGACTGGTGAAGGTGTCCCGCCGAATGTTCCAGAGTCTCAGTCTCATTTTTTAGATCCATAAAGGGAACCAAATTGTGCTCGCCGAAATGGTTCGGCGACTCGCCAAGAATACTTTTGTCTCGCTCATGATCCCACTCCTGCAAAATCAAAAAACATTATTTAAAATACTAACACCTGGGTTGCCTCCCAAGAAGCGCCTTATTTAACGTCGTTGCACGACGTGGAAATGCTCTCAAGCATCTTCCAGGTACACCACCTCAATCAAAGAAATCTCGTGGCATTCTCCAAAGTATAATTTTAAACGTTGCCCATTCACCTTAAATGCAGGTCCCTCTTGACCCTCAACTTCTATGGCACGATTGGTGAATGCTCTTGTCACTCTAAATGGTCCTAACCATTTGGACTTGAGTTTTCAGGGAAAAAGTCTAAGTCGGGAGTTGTATAGTAATACCCAATCTCCCACCTTAAATTCTCTTTTAAGTATTTTTGCATCGTGCCACTTCTTCATCTTTTCCTTGTAGAGAGCTGAACTATTGTAAGCTTTAAACCTGAATTCGTCTAATTCGTTTAGCTGCTCTACTCTTTCTTATGAGGTTTTTGTTCAGTCCAAATTCAAAGCTTTCAATGCCCACATTGCTTTGTGTTCTAACTCGACTGGTAGATGGCAAGACTTCCCAAAAACTAACTGATACAGAGACATACCGATTGGAGTTTTTTACGCGGTGTGATACACCCATAGTAAGTCATCAAGCTTTCAAGACCAATCAGTTCTATTAACATTCACTGTCTTTGCCAGGATGCTCTTGATTTCTCGGTTTGATACTTCAACTTGACCGCTTGTTTGGGGTTGATATGGAGTTGATACTTTGTGTTTCACCCCATACTTACTCAATGCAGCTAAGAATCATTTATTGCAAATATGGGAACCACCATCACTGATAATAGCTCGAGGAGTACCGAATCGAGAAAGATGTAGCGTTTCAGAAATTGAACCACACTTCTCCCTTCATTGTTTGGAAGTGCAATAGCTTCTACCCATTTAGAAACATAATATACTGCCACCAAGATATACTTATTACCAAAGGAACTCACAAATGGGCCCATGAAATCGATTCCCCAAACATCAAATAGCTCGACTTCTAAAATGGGAGTAAGGGGTAAGTCATGTCTTTTAGATACTCCACCTTGCTTCTGACATTGGGTGCATTTCTTCATAAATTCATGTGCATCTTTGTAGAGGGATGGCCAGTGTATCCACTTTGGAGGACTTTAGCGGCTGTACGCACACCGCTATGATGGCCCCCCACCGGTGAAGCATGACAAGCACGGAGAATTTCCACCGCCTCTTCTTCCGGAACACATTGTCTGATGATATGATCAGCACACTCTCGAAACAAGTATGGTTCATCCCAAAAGTACCTTTTAACATCGAACATGAACCTCTTTTGTTGGTAGAAGTTCAGCTCATCCGGCATTAATCCGCACACTATATAATTGGAAAAATCTGCATACCAAGGAGTTTGTTTGAGAGTTATTGCAAACACTTGTTCATCGGGGAAGGAATCGTTTATGTCAACCTCAGGCACATCATTCTCCTTGCCCTCTAACCTGGATAAGTGGTCAGTCACTTGATTTTCGCAACCTCTTCTATCTTTGACCTCAAAGTCAAATTCTTGCAATAGGAGCACCCACCTTATCAACCTTGGTTTTGCATCCTTCTTTGCCATTAAGTAAAGGAGTGCAGCATGATCAGTGTAGACACATAAATTTTTATCGAACTTAAAATTTTACACCATTTTTAGAGCTGAAATATTTTTATAAATATAAATTAAATATTTTGACTTTTCTCTTATTTTATTAAGTTTATTTTAAAAGATTTGAAAACAACAAAAATAGAATCACTTTTTAAGGTAAGTTTTATTTTCAATTGTTTAAAAAGAAATGAAAGGTTACAAAAATCTATATTATTTTAAAATTAGGGTTTTATAAATAAGCTAGTATTATTTAATTATTTTTTAATAGTTGTTTGACTTTTTCTTATATTTTTATTAATTTTAAATAATTAGTTGATATGTTATTATAATTTACTATTTATAGTTAATTATTATTCTTTTAAAAGTAGAATAACACTAAAACTAAAATAAATAAAAAAACCTAAATAATCTAACAAATCTACCCCACTTCTATACCTACCCAAAACATACTACACGTAGGAAAACAAGAAAAGGAAAAAAAAAAAAACAATCAGCAAAATTATACACCCTACACTCCCACTTCCTCGCAACTTCCCCACACCACCACTTCTTCACAACTCTCACACTCCCCACTTCACACGACCCTGCAAAACCCACCACCCCACACCTATATATACACACACTACAAAACAAAAAAGAACACACACAGAGACACACAAAACCAAAGAAAAAAAATCAGCAATAGACTACCGTCTGCACGCGCACACAACATACGTATTTGTTCTCTTATTATACTTTTTTTTTTTACTCACGAACAAAGGTTGAGTTTGAGGTTTTGCTTGCGGTTTCGGATTCGTGGCTCTTTAAAGTTAATTTTCAACTATTAACTTTGGAATTCAGTAGATCGCAACAGTTTGTTTTTGGTGAAATTAATTTTCGCAAAGAGATAACTTTCAATTCCCCCTTATAGTTGAAGATGGGTTTAAATAAATAATATAGTGTTATTTGTATTCCTTTGTCGTGGTTCTATTTTTAGTTAGTTATGTAATTGTTTATGTTCATTTAATATAATTATTATTATTATTATTATTTTTGAAAAGTTATTCTCGTGTTGTTATATTCCTCCGAATGAATTTTTGTTTTTGAAGCATGTTTTTTTTATTGTTTTGTGTCGAACAAATGTTACGTAATAATGATGTGAAACGAAGTATTTTTATTTTTTTTCTGCATGTGCAACGGTACTTCAAGTGGTTTAAGGTTTTATTGTTTACCATTTGCATATAGTTCATTAAAAATATAATTATGGACAAATTACCTATAATGTTTGAGAATAATAATAAAATTGATACATTAAGTGGTACTGAGATTTCATTATTTGTGGGTACGCTTTCCAACTTATATTTTTGTGTCCATTTTTACTATCATTTCTTTTGTTCTTTTGATTTTGTTTTCTCTTTTTATTGATTTAGATTTAGCTATAAGATAATATACATATGTAGAATAAGGATTAAGAAAAAAAATAAAATGGGAAGAATCATGTTCCTTGCTTAAATACGAAACTTCCATAAATACTTAACGTTTCGGTAAAACAAGTGTTTTAATTTATTAGTCTCCATTTTATTTTTATTTCTTTTTACCTTACTTGTGAAACATAATAGTAGATTTAAGAATTTCACAGGAGAGTATTCTAAATTAAATGACCACCAGTAAGCTTGTTTTTTTTAGATCCTTTAATGAGATTTGTTTATTCTTATTTTGTTTATATTATTTATTCTTATTTTTAACAAAAAAAATAAAAAATAAAAATAATGGCTAAAAAATAACAGTTGAGAATTGAATTTCATGTATCTTCCGATGAGGTTTTCAGCATGATTTTATTTTTGGTTCTTTGCATACTTGACCACAATAATTTGTTTTGCTTAAATTTTTGGTGAAAGTTTTGGTTTAAATTTAAAGATTTATGAATGAAGGTGATACTCTGCATGAATTTGCAAATGACCGTAAATAAATTAATTAATTAAAATATATATATATATATATGTGTGTGTGTGTGTGTAAAGGTAGACATAACTTAAAAGCATATTTCAAAAATCAATAACATAAAAAATAAAAAAATAAAAATAATTAAATCATAAAAGTCAAAAAAGCAACAGTGCTAGAACCACGGGACTCGAGGGATGCCTAATACCTTCCCCTCGGTCAATAGAATTCCTTACCCGATCTCTGTTTTCGCAGACCAAACAAAATATAGAGTCAAATTTCCTTTTGATTAGGGATTTATAGGTGACTTGGAACACCAAAACTCAATTTCAAGTGGCGACTCTGAAAAATATAAAATAATCCCTGTTCAAAATGTCACTTTAATTGGAAAAACTCTATTCTTCAAAAAACATTAATTTTGAGGAAAATATGGGTGTGACAATCAGTGTGAACAATTACTTTAGTGCCTAATAAATACACCTGTAATTTCTCAAAAGCATAGACTACCGCAAGCAACTCTTGTTCAGTCACGGTATAATTACATTGAGCACTGTTTAGAGTCTTGCTTGCGTAATAAATTGGGTGAAAAAGTTTATTGTGTTTCTACCTCAACACAACACCCAATGTCGTTCCACTTGCATCACACATTACTTTGAAAGATTCTGACCAATCAGGAATGATAATGACTGGGGTCGATACTAATTTTTCCTTCAAGCATCGAAAAGCCACCATACAAGCATCATCAAAATGGAATTTCACCTCTTTCTCTAAGAGTTTACATAAAGGATGTGCAATATTTGAGAAGTCTTTGATGAGCCTCCAGTAGAAACCGGCATGTCCTAAGAAACTACGAACCCCCTTTACCGAAATTGGTGGTGGCAATTTCACAATAACTTCAATCCTTGCTCTATCAACCTCCAGCCCCTTTTGCGACACCTTGTGACCAAGTACTATTCCTTATTTAACCATGAAGTGACACTTTTCCCAGTTGAGGACCAAGTTCATTTCCACACATCTTTGGAGAACTTGTCCTAAGTGTACTAAGCATGTCTCAAAGGTATCACCCACAACTGAGAAGTCATCCATAAATACTTCCATTGAATCTTCTACCATGTTGGCAAAAATCGACAGTATGCAACGCTCGAAGGTTGTCGGGGCATTGCATAACCCGAAGGGCATCCTTTGAAAGGCAAAAGTTCTATAGGGACATGTGAAGGTGGTTTTCTCTTGGTCTTCCGGTGCGATGGAGATTTGGTTGTAGCCGAAATACCCATCTAAAAATTAGTACAAACCCCTCTCTGATATCCTATCAAGCATTTGATCCATGAACGGCATAGGAAAGTGATCTTTTTCAGTCCACGAATTTAACTTTCGATAATCCATGCATACTCTTCACCCATTCACCGGTCTAGTCGGCACAAGCTCCCCCTTTTCATTTGGGACTACGGTGATACCTCTCTTTTTCGGTACACATTGCATCGGACTTACCCATTTGCTATCTGCAATGGGGTAGATCACACCTGCGTCCAACCACTTAACTTAATGATCTTCTTCTTTTTACCACTTCTTGCATTGGTGGGTTCAATCTCCGCTGATGCTCAACACTAGGCTTACACTCATTATCAAGCTGGATTTTGTGAGTACAAATACCGGGAGGGATGCCCACTCTATCAGCGATAGTCCATCCTATAGCTTTTATGTGTTTTCGCAACACTTAAAGGAGCAATTTCACCTTTTATTCAAGAAAGTCATCTGCAATGATCACTGGTAAAGTGTTATTTGCCCCCAAGAAAACATATCGGAGATGAGAGGGAAGTGCTTTCAATTTCATATTAGGTGGTTCTTCTATTGATTGTTTTTCGGGAGGACTCTCTCTATTTTTTAGGTCAATATCCAACTTGACTGGAGTCTTTGAATACCCTCCTAAACCAGTCAAAGCAGCTACTACCTCTTCATAGCCCTGAATTTCGGATTCATCATATTTATCAAGTACGGCTTCAAGGGGTTCATTCATGCACATCAAGTGGCTTACACTAGCTACTGCCTCATCGATAATACCATCAGTAGACGCCACATGAATGGCACTTGGGTGTTTCATGGATTTGCAAATTTTGAAAGTTACCTCATATTCGTTCACCTGAAACCTCAATTCTCCACTTTCAACATCCACCAATGATCTCCAAGTTGCTAGGAATGGCCTTTCCAAAATAGTGGGAATTTCAGCATCTATCTCACAATCTAAAATAACTAAATGAGCCAGAAAAATGAATCGATCGACCTTCACCAAGATGTCATAAAGTATCACCACGGGATGTTTGATTGAACGGTCTCCCATCAGTAGTCTCATTGTGGTTGTTTTTGGTTCACCCAATCCAAGTTGTTTGTATATCGCATAGGGCATTAAGTTGATGCTTGCTACTAGGTCACATAAAGCTTTAGCGAATTGGAGCATGCCTATGGTGCACGGAATGGTGTATGCCCCGAGATATTCCCTCTTTTTGATTAGTTCCTTAGTCATAATTGCACTGTAATTATGGGAAACTTTAATTGTCTCAAAATCCAAACTCCTCTTCTTCGTGACCAACTCTTTCATGAACTTGGCATATCCCGGCATTTCCAACAATGCTTCCACAAGGGGGAGGTTGATTGATAGTGTTTTGAACACTGACAAGAACTTCTTGAACTTCTCATCTTCATTTTTCTTCTTTAAACGTTGGGGAAATGGTGAAGGTATTTTAGGTAATGGTTGCATGACTTTTGGTATTTGAACATGTTGTTCCATTTCCTTTTGTGGTTCTTTGGCAAGGTTTTGATGAATAAGCAACTCTTGTTCCTCCATGCCTTCACCTTCTTCATGCTTTTGAGCATCTTCATTTCCCATTACATTACCTATTTCTACCTTTTCGCTTTGAGTACCACAGCCAACCCTCTATTGTCATATTCTATCGTTATCTTTGGTTTCAACTAAGCTGATAATAAACTCAGTTGTCCTTCAAGTGTCTTGATAGCGTTGGCATGAGAGTTCACTTTACTATTCAATGATGAAAAGTCATATTTCATCCCTTTCAACAAATCATCCGAACCTTCAACTTTGTCAAGTATGCGTGACAACAAGTCATTCACCCGGGGACTGCTCGCATTATCTTTTGATTTAGGGCTTTCACTTGAGTGAGTATGGTTTTCCTCATAATCATCTTCCCTTCTTCAATAATCATTTTGCTCGGCCCAATCTTGATAGTATCTCCTTTGTTTTTCTCCCTTATGATAGTTCCAACCTTGATTTCCGCCTCCCTGTAGAGAGCGTGGGTGGAAACTCTCCTCATATATCTTGGAGTTCCAACCTTGATTCTCCCCCGACCTTGAGTAACCGGAAGAAGAACCCTCCTCGACTTTAAACACTCCACATGTCTCCTTCATGTGCTCTTGTAGAACTTCCATTTGGGTCAACATCTTCTTGATGTTTTCATCCCTCTCTTTCTCTTTATGAAGTTGCTCTTGCGTTAATCTGAAATGAAATGGAGAAACTTGATCATCTTTGGTGTACCACACTTGGTTTATTCTAGTCATGTCATCCAGAAGAAACGAAGCTACCTCAAATGATTGTAACATTATTCCTCCTTGTACCAATTGATCAGCCACCCCTTTATTAACCGAATCGAGACTTCGGTAGAAATATTGTAGTAACAAATCATTTGGTAGCCCATGAGTTGGACATTTAAGTAGGAGCTTCTTGAATCTTATCCATGTTTCATGGATGGGTTCCCCCTCCCGTCACTTGAAACTTTTAATTTCATCTCTAAGGTTCATCATCCTTGATAGAGGAAAGAATCTTGTGTTAAATGCTACAACCAGCTCCTCCTATGATGTGATGGAATTGTTTGGTAACTCGGCTAACCACTTATTAGCTTCTCCCGTTAAGGACAGTTGAAATAACCACAGCCGAATTGACTCTTGAAACACATTTTTGAATGAAAAAGGGCTGCAAACCTCTGTAAAGTTTCTCACATGCTCATGCAGGTTTTCGTGATCTAGTCCTCCATATAGTCCCCTCATTTGGAGAAGATGAAGAGTTGTGCTAGTGACTTCAAACATCACATTCTCATCAGTTTGTGGGATGTAAATTGCACCCATTCCACCTGATTGAGCTGGGTTGTAGACACTATTGATGTCGTCTATACCATCTTGATGACCTGCTTGGCTGCCATTCATCTCTTCCTCACTCATGTTCACTTTTACGTAGTCCAACCAACACTTGCACAAAGCAGCCGAAATAAATTCAACTATAGCCAATGAATTTGAGAGTGTCAAATCTTCAATCAAAGAATTCTAAGTAAGGCTACTCCCCGGCAGCGACGCCATTTTGATTTACATATCAAGGAATTTCATCCAATATTAAATGTCAACGATCGTTCGTCAGTATAATAACCCAACTACGTGAGTTGGGGTAGATCCCACAGGGAGTAGTACTTTCTTCAAATTCAATAATAAAAGTACAATGACAACCTCTTCAATCAAACAATTCTTGCACAATTAATATTCAAAACTCAAATTTCAGGTTTTACCTATCAATTCCAAATTTACACTTGAACACAAACAATCAAATATTAGAGTAAAGCTTGGGGAATTGATCAGCCAATTATTGAATCTCAACGAAATAGCTACATGTTACTTCTCACAATGGGATAATTTGTTGTGGGTAGGTCGAACCATATATAAAGTAACTTTCTCTCGAACAATTACCTTTTCTATGTTGAATTCTCTCAAACTTCAACACCAATCAAAAGAAGCCCAGCTCTTCACCCTCATCAAATTCACTCTCTCGAGATGAAACCAAGGAAACCCACTACTAAGGACGCTAAGATTGTCACCTTGGTTCCACACCTCTCTCTAGAGCAAGTGCACAACACTGAATTTTTGACACACGAAGTCGCGCAATTCAACCTTGAAACACAGCAACAACTTAGACCCACTTCAAATTAACGCCATTCTTTGCAAATAACAAACACCCACTAAGTAAATTCAACAATCGGCTTCATGATCAAAACCCCAAGTAAAGAGTTTTAGTCACTCATCTCAAAAATGAAAGAATCCAAATCAATTATCACTCCCATATTTGGGTACAAAATGAGAATTATAGATGAAAATCAATTGATAATATCCTCTCTTACAAAATCTCTCTCAAAATCTTGCTAAAATCACTCACTAAACCCTTTGGTAGTGTTTTCTCTAAGTAATTCCTTCCTTCTTTTCTAAATGAATTTATCTCTCTAGCCAAAACTAATTTAATCAAGTCTGAAGTGTCATTTCTTATGACTACTCGGTGAAGTAAGTCGGGTGTTGCTGACAGATCGACAAATCACCAATGTTCTTCATCTTGACTTTATTTTTCACTTTTCCTTGGTCTGGCTACTGTAACTTTGGGTGATCCAAGTCGGGATCGCTGAATGACTCTGTGATTCGCCCTTTATCCTTCCATCTCTCCCATCAGCACTTGCTTGAATCTTTTTTAGTACTTTTGGCGACCTGGTCGCTCTTTGCTGACTAGATCGATGATACACCGAATATAGTTGTTGCTCGCCGAATCCACCCTCATTTTAGCTCTGGCATTCTGTAACTTTAGGCGGTATCTTGGCAATTTGGCGATTCGCCGAATGACATTGGCGATTTGGCGAATCGCCGAATGACATCATCGATCATCAAGTCTTCATTTCTTCATTTCTTCATTCCTTTAGATTGCTTTGTTCCTTTCTGCCCAATAGTGTCCATGCTTTGTCTCTAACTCCAAATACCTGAAACTCAAGGATTGTAATCAGTTATTGAGATAAAATATGCATTTGTGGACACTAAATCTATCAAAATATTTCCCTAAAAGAGTCCAAATCGTGGACTCATCAGTTTCCCTTCCTTGTATTAGCTCCTATACGCTCAATTTACCCTTGAAAATCCTTGCATATCCTAATCACATGTATTAATGCACATTCAAAACTAAATTGAGTGTAAAAAAGAAGTGCAAGAGTTTTATGGAGTTATTATTGAGAGTTCTTGTTTAACCAACTACGATCTTAAACTAAGTATTCCCAAATTCAACATTTTTACAGTGAAAAAAGAGAAACTTTGATTTCTAAAATGAGTTTATGAGTTCAGAATATTTCATTACCTCTTTAAAAAGAGTTATTTTGAGTAATTACCTCAAGACTGAGAAAAAGTATTTTTACTTGAGCATGAGTTTATATTTATTTATTGAGAGTAGTATTGAGTACCGATAAGGGGACGAGTTCAAACAACTCACATTCCTCATAAACTATGTAGCCAACATGGGGAAAGGATCATACTTTTTAGACGACTCTTTATTGCTTTCGAGCATAGCTTAGTGGATCCACTTAGTTGAGGTGTTTTGTACGCCGGCAAGGTATAGGACAGTTCTGGCAGCGTGGGCGAGATGTTGTATCATCACCTAGCTCATAATAATGGTTGTCGGTTAGAGAATCTCCCAAATAAGAGTAAAGAGTAACTTATTGTATTTTTATATACATCCTTGAGTTAGTACTTTTATTGATGAAGCTTTCAACATTTTTGACTTGAATTGAGGTGAGTATTCTTCAAATCTTATCAGTTCACTTGTCTATGCATTCAGTCTTCTTTACATACTCGTACATTCAATGTACTAATGCCATTCGACCAACATCTTATCATGATGCAGATACATGTGTTCATGATAATCAACAGACGCTTCGTTGAGATCATTTGACACTCCAGTTAACTTTGGTGAGCCTTCTTGCATTCTGGAGGATTTCCCCTTTGACTTTTACTTTAGTCCTTTTTGGTGTTGTGGGTATTGTCCCAATAACCATGTTGAATTCTAGAGGCTTCATAGATAGTTAGAGGTGAAGAGTCTCTTAGTATTTCCCTTTTGTTAGAGATGTTTTAAGATTGTTTTGCAAAGTATTATTATTATTGCAATTAAGTATTTTCAGACAGTTTGAGTTAAGTATTTTCTTGAGTTTGAATGTCCTAAATTGTATTTCTATGCATATTATCACTTGAGTAAATCTTCCGCTAAGTAGTCAACCAGGACAAGGGTTCGCTTTGGGACCAGCCCACACCTAGGGTGTAGGCTCAGAGCGTGACAGGTAAAGAGGTTGTTCCAAAATAACTCCCGGCTTAAGTGCACCAAACTCAAGTAAACAAGAAAAAATCAATGAAAAAGACATAACAGTACTAAATAGGGTGATAATTAGTAAAAAAAAAACGTAATTTGAATATATTTGGATATTGGGAGTTCATGATTCTTCATGTTCAAAACAATGAGAACGAGGTGCTTCTTTTTGTTGCTTAGCTTTGGCTGATTAGAGTTTCCTTTATTAAATCCTTCTCTCTCTTTTTTATTTAATATATAATATTAGATTTAGGATGAAGTTGATTTTTTTAAGGTCTAATTAATATTCCTAAAATGTCTATTATGGATTTTGCAAAAAAGTTAAAAATTCAGGGGAGGAAGAATGGAATATTCTCCTTTTTAATGGAATATGCTCTCGACAAAGATTGAGATGGAGTTTACCACATGGCTACATGCTATATAGTTTTATCTTTTTTACTTTTCTTCTAAAAATAATCAACATTAAAATATTACCTAAAATATATTTTTGTAAGAAAATATATGAAAATTCAAAGAAATTTTTCTTTTTCCTCACAAACCAAAAATAGAAGTATTATTTTTTTTAAAATATGATTTTTTGTGGTTTTGTTATTTCTTCTTAGTATTATGTTCATAGAGAAGCTGCTAGTCTGCTACTGTGTTGTATTTTTATGTTCATAGAGAAGCTAAGTACTGTGTTTTATTATGTTCGTTTGTTAATGTGTTGTATTCTGTTCATTTTTAAGTACTATTCTATATTTTGGATTACCCTCAGGTTAGAGTATGTCTATAATTACTATTATGTTTTTTATTTATTACCTTCAGGTAAGAGATGAATGGGTTTACTTTGATTACTCTAAGGTGGTACCATGGTGGGTTGTTAGATTTAAGTAGTGGAGAACCAATATATAATGGTGGGAAAGTTACAGAATATTTGGATGTTGATGTAGATAAAATGTCATATTTTGAGTTGAAAGACTATATTAGAGAATTGGGATATAGTACAACTTGCACCTTTAGTATTAAAGCACCTAACA
>JAJONZ010092134.1:0-16920 GCA_029582445.1 Solanum paucissectum | reverse complement strand
ACTCGGTATGGTCATTATGAATTTGTAGTTATGTCATTTGGACTAACCAATGCTCCTGCAGCTTTCATGGATTTGATGAACAAAGTGTTCAAGCAGTATTTGGACTTGTTCGTTATCGTCTTTATTGACGATATCCTCATTTACTCTAGGAATGAGGAAGAACATATGAGTCATTTGAGAGTTGTTCTGCAAACTCTCAAAGATCGCCAGTTATTTGCCAAATTTAACAAGTGCGAGTTTTGGTTACAATCAGTTGCTTTCCTTGGGCATATAGTATCCAGCGAAGGGATCCGAGTGGATTCCCAGAAAATAAAAGCAGTGAAACAATGATCTAGACCTACCTCTCCTACTGATATCAAAAGTTTCATGGGTCTAGCGGGGTATTACAGAAGATTCATGGAAGGATTTTTATCCATCGACTCAAAATTGATTAGGTTGACTCAGAAGATGGTCAAGTTTTAGTGGTCAGATGATTTTGAGAAAAGCTTAGCAGAATTGAAAACCAGGTTGACTACAACTCCTGTTTTGACTCTACCAGAGGGTTCAGAAGGTTATGTTATCTATTGTGATGCGTCCAGATTCGGCCTACACTGTGTGTTAATGCAGCGAGGTAAGGTTATAGCCTATGCTTCTAGACAGCTTAAGGTGCATGAGAAGAATTATCCGACTCATGACCTCGAGCTTGTTGCGGTCGTGTTTGCACTAAACATTTGGAGACACTACTTCTATGGTGTTCATGTAGATGTGTTCACAGACCATAAGAGCCTTCAATATATGTTCACCCCAAAAGAGTTGAATCTTCGCCAGAGGAGATGGCTTGAGTTCCACAAGGATTATGACATGAGTGTGTATTACCATCCAGGTAAGCCAACTATAGTAGTAGATGCCCTTAGCAGAATATATATGGGTAGCGTAGCACTAGTTGAGGAAGAAAGAAAAGATCTAGCAAAGGATGTTCACAGGCTTGCTCGTTTAGGAGTTCATCTTATGATCATATTAGATAATTGTGTGACAATTCAAAATGGATTAGAATCTTCATTGGTAGTGGGGCTTAAGGAAAAGAAAGACAGTGATTCGATATTTCCCGAACTCAAGGGTGCAGTCCATCAACAGAGAGTAGAGGTATTCTCCCGAGGGGGAGATGGTGTGCTTCTCTATAAGGGTCGACTATGTGTTCCTAATATGGGTGAGTTAAGGCAACTGATTCTTGTAGAAGCCCATAACTTCAGGTATTCTATTCATTTAGGCGCCACTGAGATGTACCGTGATCTACGGGAAGTCTTTTGCTGGAATGGCATGAAGAGGGATATAGCAAATGTTGTGGCTAAGTGCCCCAATTGTCAGCAAGTGAAGGTAGAAAATCAGAAACAAGGGGGTATGACTCAAGAGATCGACATTCCTACTTGGAAGTGGGAAGTAAATAACATGAATTTCATTACAGGGTTACCTTGTACTTGCAGACAATATGATTCCATTTGGGTGATAGTTGACAGAGTCACTAAGTCTTCTCGCTTTTTGGCAATCAAGACTACTGATTCGGTGGAGGACTACGCCAAGCTTTACATTAATGAGATAGTCAGGTTGCATGGGGTTCCTTTGTGTATCATCTCAGATAGAGGTCCTCAATTTACCTCTCATTTCTGAAAGTCATTTTAGAAAGGTCTTGGTACTCAGGTTAATCTTAGCACAACATTTCATCAACAGTTGGATGGTCAGGCAGAGTGTACCATTCATACCTTAGAAGACATGTTGAGAGCTTGTGTGATCAACTTCAAGGGTAGTTGGGATGATCACCTTGCTCTTATAGAGTTCACCTACAATAATAGCTACCATTCCAGTATTCAGATGGCCCCTTATGAGGCTTTGTATGGGCGTAGATATAGATCTCATGTTGGTTGGTTTGAAGTAGGTGAAGCAGCCTTGATAAGGCCAGATTCGGTTCTTGATGCTATGGAGAAAGTGAAACTAATTAGAGATAGACTTAAGACAGCCCAAAGTCGCCAGAAGTCTTATGCAGATGTAAAGAAAAGGGAACTAGAGTTCCAATTTGATGATTGAGTTTTCTTGAAAGTGTCACCTATGAAAATGGTGATTAGATTTGGCAAGAAAGGAAAGATCAGTCCCAGATATGTAGGCCCTTACCAGATCTTGAAAAGGATTGGTAAAGTGGCTTATGAGTTAGAATTGCCAACAGATTTAGCAGCAGTGCATCCAGACTTCCACGTTTCACTATTGAAGAAGTGTGTGGGTGATCCAGCATCCATAGTGCCATTAGAGAGTATGGTTGTGAAAGATAGTATTTTTTATGAGGATGTACCAGTTTAGATTCTTGATCGTCAGGTTAGAAGGTTGAGAAACAAAGAAGTCGCTTCAGTCAAGGTTTGGTGGAGGAGTCAGTCCGTAGAGGGAGCTACTTGGGAAGCAGAAGCTGCCACGAAGTCCAAGTATCCTCACTGCTTTCCTTCCGATTCCACTCCAGCTTGAGGTAATAGTTTCTCTTCAGTTTTTCAATCATTCATACGTAGAATAAGTCTTAGTATCATGTTCCTTCAGTTTGTACTTGCATTTTCAGCGTATTTGCATGTTTTTGGAACTTAGTTAGGTCAGAAATCAGTTTCCTGTGTTTAGTGGTAGGGTTGTAGCTCATCCTCTCAATTTAAGCTAGTTTAGTCTTCATTCGAGGACGAATGTTTCTAAGGGGAAGATAATATAACACCCCATATCCGAAGCAAACCAAATTGCAGGTTTCAAAAGCTACAAGTGCAACCTACGGGCACCACCTACGGACCGTAGGGTGACCCACGGTCCGTGTTGGTGGTCTGAGGTTCACACCTGTAGCCTCCCCCAGAACTCTGCTTGAAAATTTGTCTAAGGGTCGACCCACGGTCCGTCCTGCAGGTTAGTGGTTTGCACTCGCGACCCTCCTTCTAGAAACATTAGTTAAATTTGCTAAGTGTTGACCCACGGCCGGACGTACGGTTCGTAGGTCAGGTCACAGACCATGGTCCGTGTTCGTGGATCGATGCCTCAGAACCCCAGCTTCAGTTACAAATGACAGTCACCCAGCATGGATCGTCATTCAATCGATGGTCCAACAGTCTCGTCCGTCAGTCACTCCGACATCAGATAATTCGGGGGTCTTTTGGTCTTTTCTTTATTCATTTGACCCCTAAACTACGTCGTTTAGACCCTAAATTATAAGGTTTTAGTCAACTTAAGCCTAGAAACATAAGTAGAACTCACCTAAGTCAAATCATTAATCAAATTTAGAAAAATTACAGCGTAAGAGGAGAAATGAGGTCAAGAACCCTAGTTTATGAACGCTACAAGATTCCATCAGTTCTAGCCCCAAAATCGAAAGATATCTCTGTGGAATTCATCACCAGGTATGTGGGATTTCACTAGTGGGTTCCTTTCTCCCATAGGGTCCCTAGATTTTAGCCAGATTCTTGATTCCCTATTATCTACTAAACCTAGGGTTTTTAGAACTTCAACAGATTATCATGGATTAGGTATTTACATTTCCCAAATTAGATTATCATGTTATTATTTCATTTCTCGCATGAATTTTAGAACCCTAGCTATGCATTTCTGTAGTTCTTGAATTACACATGCTAGGTCATATATTTCAGTATTTTAGATATGTTTGCCTCAGTCTTGAATGTGTCATTATCAGTTTATTAATATGCTTTCTCAGTTTAAATGTCAATTTTGAGCTATCTAGTATATTATAGAAATTCAGTCATAATTTGTTAATCATTTAATATATTAAAGGTAGCATAATGCCGAGTTGGATTAGGGTCAGTCACTCATATAGTCCCATAACTACGAGCCACGTAGGTTGTTAGTCCCCTATGTGGGCATCATTTTAGTGATCACGCCAGCATGCCTCTACACCTTTGGCCGGGTTGTATTGGGTCCTCTCGATGGGGCATATACATCGGACTCCACATTTAGCTCATGCGGTTTACTTATCGGTTATTAATAGCTCCCACAGTTCAATCAGGCTCCATTGTATTGACCACATTTCAGTATAATCGGTATTCAGCATCAGCATGTTTAAATTTGGTCATTGCATTCTGTTAGCTCAGTATTCAGTATCTATATCATGTTCAGATTATACTCTTGCTTCATTGCTTGTTCAGTTGTATGTTTATTTCAGCTTTCCTCTTTTCTGCATGCTCAGTACCTCTCAAGTACTAACGCATACTCTGTGCTACATCTTCTTGTGATGTAGGTTAAGATTCTCAGCATCCAAATCACACTTAGATCGGTTCATGATCTGCAGTTCAGCAGCATCAGTGGTGAGTCCTCATTCTTCAAGGACAATAGTCATGTTATCTTTCAACTTTTCATTGTTTTAGTTTTAGTTTTGCTATACTTACCTGGGGCATGTCCCAGCACTTCTAGTCAGTTAGAGGCTATTTTCAAACATAGTTAGATTCAGCTTAGTATTTGTGTTTGACATTTCTTTTGTATTAAAACTCTCCGATTTGATATATTCTATTTAGTATATGGGTATTCCCCATCATTACAGATTTACTTATGATTAGCTTCCGCATTAGTTATTATTATTCTTAGTATGCTCATGTCAAGCCAGCAGGGTTAGATTGGGGTCACTTGTGATCCTGGGTCCCGTGTCCGCGTCTCAAGGGTAGTTCGGGGCGTGACACTTTTAAACTATGATTTTTTTTAAAAGTTTTCTTGTTAATTGATTAAGTTCAAAATCCGAGTTACCACATAAGAAAGAGTTCGTGAATAAATTGTAGAAAATCATTCATTAATTCACACTCATATTTTTTCTTACGATTTTCATGAGTTAACAGTGATGAAAAGTTGTTGGAAAGACAATAATAATAAACAAATATGAAAAAGTCACAGGAATTGGGTAAGATATTTCTTCTTCTTTTTTTCAATTTTTATTCTTTTACCCTCAAATGAAGGAGTTTCTTTCTAATTTTGCTCAAACAACTAGCATCAACGTAGTCCGTTGAATTATTAGTTTTGATGTTAAATCCACTATTTCAAAAATAGATTTTTACTTTTACTTATAATATGATGATATAGTCATGATATTAATTATTTTTTAATAGATATGTATCACGATACAACTTCTATAAGATACAAGATAGTTTCATTAGACAACAGATATGTATGCGGCAGAATATAGGAGATGACTACAATTTCGCAAAGATAAGGTAGAAACTTAAAGAAATGAAATAATTTTCATCATAGGTGACGTTGTACATATATTAACATTCAATTATGTTACTGAAGTATATATATCTAAAACTAAGAATTGGTCAAGATAAATATTTGACGTACACTCAAATCTTAATTTAATCACCATTCGTTATTGCAACATTTCACTGTAATGACATAATTATCTTTAAACTAGTTTTGATGTTATATTTTTTGTCTCTATAACATTCTACTTATAATGGTGTTGACATTCACTATAAAAGTACATTTTAAAAATTAACTCTCTATGATAGCCTTACTCAAATATTCATTGAGTAATAATATTTTTTTTAAAATATACTATGTATAAAGATAAACTATTGAAGTATTTATGGTAACCATTATTAGTGTCATGCACATACTAAATTTTAAGAATGAAATTTCAGAAAAAAATTGTACTTAAATGGTATTCATTATTCATTGTCCTACCTCAAGAGGAAAGACTATTGGTGACCTTTTTTATATTTACTTTTTATTTTGTTGGTTAAATTTATTTACAAAATTGAGTGAAGTAAAAAATAATACTACTAAATAAATGTCACTTTCTCTCCATATTTAAACATTGAATTTATTTTGAAATGTTTCAATGATATCTAGTCATTTTGATCTCAAAAAACAAGTAACTCTATGACAATTTGTATTAATCATTTAAAAACACTGGTCCTATGTTCTTTAAATTAAAATTATTTACTAAAAAACTTTAATTTAGTAATATTAATTCTATTTGACAACATCATATACTATATGATACGATACACACGTGCAACGCACGTGCCGTAAAACTAGTTAATTATAAATGCCTCATTTACCCAAATATATATATATATATATATATATATATATATAAAAGATTCAAATTATTTTATGACATTTATTAATCATTAGTATATAAAAATTTCACTTATCGAGTTGTGTATTGTAAAGAGAATCTTAAAGTATTTAGAATTTATTAATTTCACATATAAAAATGCCAAGGATTCTGTATCATTTTGAAAATTGAAAAATAACATTTAGGAATATGAGTTTTATCTTTGAGGTATTAAATACCTTTTCCTCTTTTATTGTAGGACAATTTTAGTTCTTATTAATTTTGAATTAGAATTTTGCATATATATATATATTGTCACGCCCCGAAGCTACCCCCAGGACGCGGACATGGGACCTAGGATCACGAGTGACCCCAAGCTAACCCTGCTGGCATATCATAAGCATACCAAATAAACTGAAGTAAGGAAATATTGTGCGGAAGCTAAATCATCATGTAAGCTGAAATGATGGGAATACCAATAAAATATCTGAATATATAAAAACTGAGAGTTAACAACGATTGAAAAGTCAAACTCAAATGCTAAAGCTGAAACTAACTATGTCTAAAATAAAGTCTCTACTGACTAGAAATGTTGGGACATGCCGAAGCTAGATCTAGGAAAAACTGAAACGAAAGACTAAAAGCTGAGGAAACATGTATGTCGTCCTTGGAGAATGAGGACTCACCACTAGTACTGCTGAGCTGAAGATCGGGAACCGATCTATGCGTGATCTGGAAGATGAGGACCTAGACCTACATCACGAGAAGATGTAGCGACGAGTATGTGTCAGTACTTGAATGGTACTGAGCATGCATGATAGAATAAAGCTGAATAAAATATATAACTGAACAATGATAAAAGATAAGCATGATACTATACTGAGAATACTGAACATGAACTAACTGAATACAATGGCCAAGTTTATAAAATCTGAGACTGATATCTGACTGTAACTGATAACATGGTCCATACAATAGAATCTAACTGTAAGGAAGCTACTAATAACCGACATAAAATCACATGAGCTAAATATGGAGTCCGATGTATACCCCCATCGAGAGGACCCAATATACCCTGCCAGAGGTATAGAGGCATGACTGGCGTGATCACTAAAATGTAATCCCCACAGAGGGGACTTATAAACCTACTGGGGCACGTAGATCTAAGACTATTCGGATATGCTAAACCCTAGTCAACTCGGTATTAAGCTAATCCCAATTATAATGTTTATAAGAAATTTTATGACTGAAAGTGAAGTAGTAGATAGCTCAATTACTAACATGCAAACTCTGAGAATGAAACAATTATAACTAATAATGTGACATTCATAAACTGAAGTATGTATATATGAAATAACTCACCTAGCATGTGTAATTCATGAACTAAAAGAACTACATGGCTAGGGTTCTGAATTTCATAAAAGAAACTAAGCAATAACATGATAATCTGATTTGGATCATTCTAACAGCTAAAACCCAATAATTTCTAACATTCTAGAAACCCTAGGTCTAGATAATATAAAGGGAATCAAGATTCTGACTAAAATCTAGGGACCTAATGGGTGAGAGGAACCCACTAGTGAAATCCTACATACCTGGTGACGAAATTCACTCAGAAATCTTTTGATTTCGAGGTTGGAACTAATGAAAACTTGTTGCATTCTTGAACTAGGGTTGCTCGACTTTCTCCTCTATTTTGCTCTACGTTTGATGAATTTTTTGTGAATAATTGATTAAGTAAGGTTCTAATTAGTTTACTAGGCTAAAACTGACCACAACTAAGTAGTTTAGTGGTTAAAAGACATAGTTTAGGGTCTAACGCATGAGCAAAAAAACAAACAACCCCTGACTTAAAATCTATTGAAGCCACCGACGGGACTGATCGACGATCCATGGACTGATCCACGATCCGTCCTGCCAGTCCATCGATCAACTTCAGAGGATAGGTTCTGGGGGTCATAAGGGTCTTGACCTACAGACTGATCAATGGTCCGTGGACTGATCCACAATCAGTCCTGTTTTTCCATCGATCTACTTCAGGGGATGGGTTCTGGGGAGGGCTGCAGGTGGCCATCGAAGGACCACCAGGTGCACCCCATGGGGAAATACTTGGTCTGATGAAACCCTTATCTAGAAGATCTTTCAACTGCTCTTTCAATTCCTTAAGCTCAGCTAGAACCATTCTATAAGGAGGAATAGAAATAGGCTGGGTATCTGGAAGGAGATCAATTCCAATTCAATGTCAATTTCCCTTTCGGGTGGAACTCTGGGAATATCTTCTGGAAACACTTCTGGGAACTCATTTACTATTGGAACTGACTCAAGAGTTGGGGTTTCGGAGCTTGAATCCTTAACCTGAACTAGATATATATACCCCTTAGAGATCATCTTTCTGGACTTAAGGTAAAAGATAAATCAACCCATAGGCACGGAGCTACTACCTTTCCATTCTAAGATTGGCTCGTCTGGAAATTAAAAATGAACGATCCTAGTTCTACAATCGACTAAGGCATAAAAGGAATGTAACCAATCCATGCCTAGAATGATATCTAAGTCTAAAATTTCTAACTCTACAAGATCTTCTGAGGTGACTTTCAGGGAGACTATGACTGGGCAATTATTTGTATACTCGTCTAGCTTTAAATGGGTCACCAACAGGAGTAGAGACTGAGAAAAGTTCTAAAAGAGTTTCTGGACTGACATCAAAGTTATCTAAAAAAGCATAAACATCGAAATGAAATACTCGTAAGGTACCACTAACCACATCAGGAGAATCTTCATGATCCGGGTGAACCTGGAGAGCATACAACTTGTTCTAGCGTTGTACGCCACCTGTACCAGATGAAGTACCCTGCTGAGTTGGGCAACCTTCTGGTGCAGCTGAAGTTGTAGACTGAGTCCTACTAGTGTTACCTCCTTGACCCTTCTTAGAAAAAGGTCAATCCCTGAACCTGTGACCAGTCTGACCACACCCAAAACATCTATCATTTTCTGCAGGACACTCGCCCGGATAGTTCTTACCACACTTTGGATAAGTTGGGTAGGTTCTGGTAACAGAAACACTCCCTTAAGACTTAGAGCCTGATGCCCTACCTTTTTTATCTTGTTAAAACAAGGAGGATGGAACACTAGCTGATGAAGGTGATGGGGCTGCAGATTTTTGCTGAAACTACGAGCTATTTCCACCACCTGATTTATGCTGAGAGTACTCATAGTTGCCTATTCTATCCTTCTTGTTGTCCTTAGATAGTTCTCTAAACGTGTCTCCCTCAACTTGCTGAGCATGAGTCCTGAACCTAGAGATATTCATGTCCTCTAATAACATAACACTTTTTTATTCTATCTTCACCAAGTCAGATACTCCAAAAAAGGAACTTACTCATATGCACCCTAAGATCAACAACCATATGTGGAGCATACCTGGAGAGCTGGGTGAACTTAAGTCCGTACTCTTGGTCCGACATAGAACCTTGTATCAAATTCATGAATTCCTGTGCCTTAGGCTCCCTCAACTCTCTTGGGAAGAACTTGTCCAGAAAAGCTTCGGTAAAACACACCCATGTCACAGGAGCACCATTCTCACCCTTGGTTTCCTTCTATTGAGTAAACCAAATGTGAGGTATATACTTGAGCTGGTAGGACGCCAACTCTACTCTATCATTCTTATTTACTTGCATCACCCAAAAGATCTTCTTGACCTCATCAATAAAGTTCTGGGATCCTCACCAACTTGTGACCCTAGAGACTCCGTTGGATTCATCATGAAAAAATCACGGATCATAGCTGCCACTGATCCACTGATGTTTATTATGTAATCAACGACACAAATTCCAGTACGAGTGTCTACGATCACGCAATAGTATAGTAACTCAATCAAGGGTTGGGGTCATGTCCCAAGGGAGCGGTTTTGAGAATTAATAGAAAAACAAAATTTAGTTCTAGCTAGTCGTAGCTAAAGACATTAATGATTAAAAACATTTTAAATTAAAAGGGGACACAAAAGTGTCAAATAATAATGGGGTTTTTGTCACTAGTAAGTAAAAACAACAAAAATAACAAGGAAATCAGGTATAGGGAAGAGTTCTTGGGGTGTGACCGCAATACAAGTTGAGATAAATAGTTGGGTACATGCTTTCGATAGGAAATTTGCAAGATATGAGTGACTAGGCTAAGCTTAAGATGGAAATAAGTTCCCTCTCAGGCAACTTACCCCGTTTCAAATGCGTTCCTCTCGGACACCCATTTGCTGCATGAAGGCCAGCCTACGCCTTACCCCACTACTCTCTCGAGCTGAGTGTTAGGATATGGGACTAGGGCTCACCCTCTCGGGCTGAACCTCATGTCGATCCACTCCTTAGGCCATCAGTCTAGCAATCTTGGTTTTACGACCTCCTTCTCGGGTAAGCCGAAAACACATGGGTGGCTTTGTATTTGCAACTACAAACCCATTAAATTAAACCACAACCACTAGCTGAAATCACCATTAAAATACATCTAACCTATCAGCAAGCAAGACCCAACAATAATATCAACATATATTTGCTAAATCACACCCCAAGAATGGGGGGTTTTAGCCACACATCAAGATATAGAAATTTATACCTTTAATGATGTTGAAATCAAATGGGTATAGAGAAATAAGTCCTGATTTGAGCAAAGAAAGTACTAAAATTATATTAATTGTTCTATATTCAAAATCTGATACTAAAAATGTTATTCTCCAATCTTTTCTAAGCTATAACTCTCAACGAGTATTTATTGTTTTAAAAAATCTGTGTTGCGGCAGATCACTTGGAGACATTAGTTGGAATCGGCGATCAACTCGATGATTCACCCTTTGGTGTAGTTTATCTCTGTCTTGCACCATCCTTCGGCATCGTCATGCTCAGGGTCATTGGGCAACATAGTACTGCTTCGCGGAACTTTTTAGCGATGCACCGACTGCTCCCTTTTTCCACCGACTTGATCCTTTCCTTCAGGGCTCAGCACACTGGAACAAAACGGGAAGTGAGACCCTTCAATGATTCGCCAAGTGGACTCGGAGATCCTCAGGCCTTCATTTTCTTGTTCTTTTCAGCCTTCTCATTCCTTTTTGCGAAGTAGTGTCCATGTTTTCCTTTAAACTTCAAATACCTGAAACTTAATGGTTTTCATCAAATATTGAGATAAAATAAGCATTTGAGGACACAATTTCTATTAAAATATATCTCTAAATAAGTCCAATTTGTGGACTCATCATCCACCACTAGCATATGCAGGAACTGAAACCTTCTGATTGTTCTTGTTGGATACACTGTTGGCCAAAATTTTAATGGCATTCTGAAACTCTACATTCGAAACCTCATAGTCAGGGACTAGACAAACTTCATTAGCATTGCAGGTATTAGCATTCCTTGGGTAAGCTCTACGGAGAGGCATGATATGAAAAACACATAATGTCGAGTTAGAAAGAAGATCATACCCACGCACGATAAGAATAACAAGAAAGTGAAGTTTTTCCTAAGACACTTCTTAGCCTCTCCCTCATAGATGTGGTGCACTTCACACTCAATAAAGGGACTCTACTTAGTGTGGATTTTCAAACATCCTAGGACTCTTGAACTACTACTCTGATACCAAGTTTGTCACGCCCCGAGACTACCCCCAGGATGTAACATGGGACCTAGGATCACGAGTGACCCCAATCTTACCCTGAACTGGCATATCATAAGCATACTAAAGGATATTTTGAAAATATAAATATTGTACGGAAGCTTCAACATGATATAAAATGAAATGATAGGGAATATCCATTCTAAGTCTGAATATATAAAAGACTGAGAGTTCAATAACAATTGAAAGATCAAACTAAAATCTAAAACTGAATCTAAATATGTCTAAATAAAAGCCTCTAACTGACTAGAGATGTTGGGACATGCCCTCAGTTAACTCTAGCAAAACTGAAACTAAAACAAAGAAGGATTGAATAGAAAACATGTCACTCGTCCTCGAATAATGAGGACTCACCACTAATACTGTTGAATTGGAGATTGAAACTAATCTATGCGTGATCTAAATGATGAGGACCAGAACCTACATCACGAGAAGATGTAGCGCAGAGTATGCGTTCCTACTTAAAAGGTACTGAGCATGCAAGATAGGATAAAGCTAAACAACATACACATAACCGAACTAGCAATAAGAGCAATGATATAATCTGAACTAAATGTAAATACTGAAATGTACTGAATACTAAACTAACTAAATGCAATGACCAAGAACACAAAATGCTGAGACTGAATACTGAACTGTAACTAGTAATCTGGTAAATGCACTAGAGTTTGACTGTGGGAGCTACTATTAACCGACATAAGACCAAGAGTGTTATCCATGGAGTCCGATGTATATGCCCCATTGAGAGGAACCAATATACCTTGATAGGGGTATAAAGGCATTACTGGCGTGATCACTAAATATTATGCCACAGAGGGGACTTAATCTACGGGGGCACATAGTTCTCGGACTATGAGGGTGACTGACCCTAGTCCACTCGGCGTTAAGCCTACTCCCAACTAAATATGTAAGTAACACATTATAACTAAATTTTATTAATACTAAATAGCTCAAATACTGACATACTAACTGAAAATGCAATATTAATGTACTAATAATGAAACATTCTTAACAGGAGCATGTTAATCTTAATAAACTGACCTAGCTAGTGTAATTCATGAAATAAGCAAATCTACACAACTAGGGTTTAGAGTTTCATGCAAAGAAGTTAAGCAACAATTTCTCAAAAACATGATAATCTAATTAGGATTAGTCTAACAACTGAATCACAACACTTTTCTAAAGTTCAAGAAAACCTAGGTCTAAACATGATATAGAGAATCAAGAATCTGACTGAATTCTAAGGACCTAATGGATGAAAGGAATCCACTAGTGAAATCCCACATACCTGGTGATGAATTTCATGGAGAAATCTTTCAATTTTGGGGATTGAACTGGAAGAAGCCTTGTTGCGTTTTTGGAGAGGGTTGGTCGACTCTTTCTTCTCCTTTTCATTCAAATTGGATGGAGTTTGGAGAATGACTTGACTAGGGTAAGTTCTAATTTAGTTACTAGGACAAAGCTGACCAAAACGGCGTAGTTTAGGGGTTAAAGGACGTAGTTTATGTGTGCAATGCATAGGGAAAACACCAAAAAGACCTTGACTTAAAATATGTCGGGGCCAACCGATGGACCATCGACTAACCTACGGTCTGTCCTGTTAGTCGTCCACTGGCTTCAGAAAGTGGGTTCTGGGGTGTTGATCCACGGAAATGGACCACTGCCCGTGGTCTTACCTACAGTTCATGTATCCGATCGTGGGTCTACCCTTAGATGATTATTTTTTAGTTTCTTGGGAGGGCTGCAGGTGGCCAACCACTACCCCACCTACGGTCTGTCGGTTACCCTATGGTCCGTAGGTGACACCGTTGGTGGCACAAGCAACTTTGAAAATTCTGCAGTTTTGGTTTTCTAGCATACGGGGTGTTACAATCCATGAATGAGAAGCATCAGAAATATTAGGTACTAGACAACCCTTTAATAAGTCAAGGTTGTGTTGCATCCGTTGTGTGAAGTTCTCAACCTTATTTTCTTAAGTGCCTAGGGCAGTGTCTATTGCACCTGTGTGCATTATAGCATCTTTCAACTCACTTTCATTTCTTTCAAGGGCTAACAAATTGTGCCCTTCCTCGTCTTGGGCAAGGCCTTTGCATAGGCCGGATATATTTCTCATACCCAAGTTGGGACATAGGGAGGTAGAAGTTGTGTGAACCTATTAAACCTATTGAACTGTATCATTCCCTAGATTTTTGGGTACTCCCTCATAACTCCTTTATGGAGAGTTGTCTCTCTTAAAGAATTGTCCATTCTCCAGCTGCGTTGAGTCTATTGAAGGCCCTTAGAGGAATGATCGGGAGAAAACAAGAGGCATGGGATAAAGGCTGAGGATGTTGAATCAACTTGGACCTGATGTCACTTCTTTTTCTAGCAACCACATTCTTTGATTGCTCACTCACACGCATAGAAGAGCACAGAGTGGTTTGACGTTTGCGTGGAGCCTCACATGGCTCGTTAATGAAGATCTTCTTATTTTTCTTAAATGAAGAGGAGACTCTCTATCTAACTCAAAGTCAGAGGCAACAACTCATTTTCCTTTATTTCTTGTCATATCCTACAAGGCACAAGCATTCAAACACAAGTTCGGTGAAACTTAGTTAAAAATAAATCCAAAAGAAACATAATTCAAAAACAATTCTAAGGCTCTCCTACTGGAAGGCGATTCGCATAGTAGGTTAGGCGAGCTCACCGAAGTTGACACTGCCCAATTTATAAGAACTAAGGCATGATGGGCAGAGTCATCTCCAACTCGACGATTCGCTAAATTCATTTTGGCAATCTAAGACAAGTCCGGTAAAAGTGATAGTGCAAAACAAAACAGACAAAAAAGGGGATGTCCACTCCTACTTGGCGATACACCGAGTGTGTGTCGGTGAGCTAAGACAAGCTCATCAAATGGAATAGTACCCAGCTCACAAATTCAAACAAACAAGGCAGTCTAGGTCTTATTTGGTGATTCACCTAACTACCTTGGCGAGCTTAGACAAGCCCACTAAACCGAGAGTTTTCAGTTCAGTGCCTATTTTCACAAATTCAACCACAATACACAATTCTCCATATGTTTTACAATTTATCCACATGTTTTTCTACCCATGGGCATTTAGAATACCCCAAATATCACAAAGGATTACCCAAAATGATGATTTGGTAGAATTGAAAGATGTTGTGCTCAAAAAGTTTGTTGACGGTTTCTCCCAAGGGGGAGATGGGGTACATATATATTAAGGTCAGTTATGTGTTCCAAATGTTGATGACTTGAGGGAACATATCTTATCAGAAGCCCATAGTTCTCAGTATTCTATTCACCAGGGGGCCATTAAGATGTACCATGATTTACTGGAGATCTATTAGTGGAATGGGATGAAGAACGATGTAGCGAGATTTTTGGCTAAGTGTCCAAATTGTAAACAAGTGAAGGTTAAGAACCAGAGACCGGGAGGTTTATCCCAAGACATTGGTATTCCTACTTGGATGTGGGAAGATGGGAATATGGACTTTATTGTAGGGTTGCCACGTACTCTATCACAACACGACTCGATTTGGATAATAGTAGATCGTATGAAGAAATTGGCTCATTTTATTCCCATCTAGGTTTCTTATTCGGCAGAAAATTGAGCTAAGTTGTATTTGAGAGAAATGGTAAGGTTGCATGGAGAGCCTTTGTCCATTATTTCCGATCGTGGTACCCAATTCACTTCTTAGTTTTGCAAGTCATTACAAAAGGGTCTTGGCACTAAGGTTAAACTTAGTACGACCTTTCATCCTCAAACCGATGGGAAAGCAGAGCGCACTATTCATACTTTGGAAGACATGTTGAGAGATTGTGTGATCAATTTTACGGGTAATTGAGATGACCATTTTCCATTGATTGAGTTTGCCAATAATAACAGTTGAGGATCTTTATGGTAGGAGGTGTAGATCTCCTATAGGTTGGTTTGAAGTAGGTGAAGATCCCATAATAGGTCCCGAGTTAGTTCATGAGACCACTAAGAAAATTTGACTTATAAGAGAAAGGTTGAAAATGGCTCAAAGTCGGCAAAAATCTTATGCCGATGTGATATGGAGGGATCTTGAGTTTGATGTTCATGATTGGGTTTACTTAAAATTCTCACCCATGAAGGTGTAATGAGGTTTCGAAAGAAAGGGAAGCTTAGTCCCCGTTTTGTAGGCCCATATTAGATTTTGAGGCGTATTGGTAAGGTTGCATATGAACTTGATTTGCCAAATAAGTTGGCATCGGTGCATTCGGTTTTCCATGTCTCTATGTTGAAGAAAAGTGTTGGTGATCCGACATCCATAGTTTCCTTAGAGGGTTTGGAAGTTAACGAGAATCTTTCATATGATAAGGTTCCGATTGAGATTTTAGACCGACAAGTCAAGAAGTTGAGAAACAAGGAAGTTGCTTCCGTGAAAGTGTTATGGAGGAATCACTTAGTTGAGGGTGCTACTTGGGAGGCCGAGGCCGATATGATGTCCCGATATCCTTATCTTTTTCCTTCTACTCCTACTCTAGCTTGAGGTGTTTTGGGAGTCATGTGTGTTTTATGTGTTCCCATGATTTCCTTATGTTATGCATGTTTGTGAAAAAGCTTAAGTTTTGAAAGAAATGACATATGATTTATTTTCTCATGTTGTTATGCATTGAGTATGAGTTTCTGAAAGACTTCATGAGATGAATTGATGAACATACTTTAGATATGTATTTTTAGAGTGTCACGACCCGGGGTTGCCTCCTAGACGTAACATGGCGTAGTTGACCCCGAAGGGGTCGCATACAAGCCCTTAGTATAATCATACACATAATGTCATAAGAAATAATGCGGAAATTAAAACTTTTTCTTCAACAAACGAAGTCATTTTTTTCAAAATAGAAAGGAGTCTAAACCTTGTCTCATTGGCCATCTATACAATTGAATACTTAAGGGCATCTCCAACCCAATCCTCTATTTTACTCTCCAAATATAGAGTTCTCTATTTTTTCAGACAACCAACTCCAACCCAATTCTCTATTTTACTCTCTAAAAAAGAATCTTTTTCTCTCTCCTCAATATTATATTATTATTTTTATTTCATTCTTATTTTCTTATTTCACAATATAAATCCTTTATTTCTTTTTTTTTCCAAATAATTACTTTATATAATTTTTAATGTGATATGAAATTATATTTTATTCTAAATTTTTAAATAACATAAATTGCAAGAAAATATAATATAATACATAA
>JAJONZ010092133.1:0-17703 GCA_029582445.1 Solanum paucissectum | reverse complement strand
GTTTGCGGAGAACTCTAGAACCCTTTAGATTATTCAAGAAGGCTTAGAATTCTCTAGAATAACTTAGATACTTCAAGAAAGCCTTAGAATTCTCTAGAGTGTGTAGAGAATTCTAGAGAGGGGCTTTTGTGTAAATAAGTTTAGGGACTTAGAAAGTAATTTTAAATTGCACTTTAGTCCCTAGGTTTTAGTATAAATAGAGGTGCCCCTCATTTGCTAGGCACCAAGCAAGCAACCAAGAAACCCAAGCTTGAAGCAACAAAGCAAGTGTAAAGCAATCTTCCAAGCTAAATACAAAAGCCTTCTTCCAAACTCTCTTGTTCTTTCTAAGTCTTTCTTTGCATTCTCTTAGCGATCTTAGTTTCAAAGGGCTTACTTGAGCTTACAAGATCGTGAAAGATTTGTGAGTAAGTTGTCAAGTGCCGCACGGAGCTTTAGTAAGACTCTAAGTCTGTGACACGTATCTACAATTTACATATTTCTTCTGCTCTTTTAAAGGACTAGAGCGGCTAGGCTTTGAAGTATTATACAATTACTTGTATACCAATCATACAAGCCGAAGCATAAAGTCAAATTGAACCGATGAACTAAATTAGATAAAAAAATATTGATTTATGATTTGATTTGGCTAATTTGGCGTTGAAAAAAAAAACAACCATTCGTGGTTTGGTTTGGTATTAAAAGAAAAAAAGTCAAACTGAACCAAAATCAAACCGACAAAATATATATATATATATATATATATATATTAGATGGATATAGCCCGTGCTTAGCACGGGCCCAACCTTTAGCATTTCCAAGTGGTATATACTTTGCATAGTAACTCGTAAGACTACTATATACTTTCTCTGGTGGTAATTTTCCTTTCATGTTTTTGGATCAGAAGTTATAAAAGTATAACTATTTCACGTACCCAATTACAATATAATTTTATCATTTCTATTTTATTGGAGATGAGGTAAATTGTTAACTATGTAATGTAAAAATTGTCATTAATGATATCAGAAGATAATTTGTGTCAACTAAATGATAAACTTATCAAAACAGTAGTCAGTATTGTATTTCTTGTATTTAACTAAATGTAGTTCGATCAGTACACTAATATGTTAATTTCACCAAACAGTATAGGTGTAGATAAAAAATTATTTGGGGGCAATACGCGGATGTATAAATGTACTGGAAGGAATTTAAAAATGCATGATTTTTATGGAACAATTACCTCAGACTCAGTGTCAGAATAATGCTTAATGAAATTAATATATGTGACATAAACAGGATTTGATTTCTTACATACTCCTAATTACTTGTTCACTTTTTCTTTTTTAGTTGTCCCTACTTACTTGTCTATTTTGACAAATCAGGAAAGGACAAAAAAATTTAACCTATTATACCCTCAATTAATTAATTTGAAAAATGTAGAACTTCTTGATACTCTTAAATTTTAATTCATCCACTTATAATTAATAGGGATAAAATGGTAAACTACTATATCAATAATAGTTTTCTTAATAGGTGTATCAATTAAAAAGTGGACAAGTAATTAGGGACAAAGGAAGTACCAAGAAAGTGCATCGAAAGAAGCAGATATATAACATTTTATTTCGATAATTGTGATGTTCAGGTCAATTTATGTACACTAATTATAGAGGATATCTATCACCTCTCACCAACAACTACAAAATAATTTTGTCCACCTATGTTTGGATAAATGAAAAGAAAAACAAAAAATTTGCTCTTATTGGTGCAGGGAATCCAGAAATATCATCATTGATTTATCTAATTTATTTAGAGACTCTTCATACATAAAAAAAAATACAAATCTTGAAAGCATCTGAACTATACAAAGATAAGGACAACTTTTCATACTCATGACTCGTGAGGAATAGTTGTTTTCTAGATATCTTCCAAAATATGCATAAAGGGGATTGGTTTTATAAAAAATTTGCTGCTCTTTCCAATTGCAAACCAAATCACCATGGCACCACCTACAAACTCTGTCAATGAGTCATTTTGACTCGAGAGCCACAAAGGTTAAAAATAGATAATATTTTCTTCTTAACTACTTGCATGAGCCTGCATCTAGCTTTAGACTCTTCCTCTAATCCTCTCCGCAATAGAGATCCTCCTACTATGCCTCAAAAATCCTACTCCTATTATAGAAGCATATAAAACGGAATGTATAACTTTTAGCCATTGTCGAGCATGTTTCTACTCCAAATAGTCATCTCAGCAGGCAGTTAAAAAAGTAAAAACCATCCAAGTACCTATAATTTCATGGGGGCAAATATATTAAACTCAAGAGAAAAGTTTTTCCTCATATACCTCAACTTCAAGAATAGAACATAGGAAGAACAGATTAAACAACACATAAAGAAATAGGAAAAGAAGAAAATGATACTATGTCACACTATTTAACAAATCAGTTGGGTTTGAAGGAGTGTCGTAGAATTGATAGCACAGCTCCAACATGATTAATTTACGTACAGAAAATTATTTAGCATATGAAGTATTTCATGTATCCTCACTTCAACCACAATAACAAAGTACATTTTCTAAAGTTGTTGAAAACATGTTTTGATGTGAATCAAGCTTATACATTTGAGACATGTAATATATGTGTGAGGAAGACTTCTGAGGGGGAAATAGTTGATTTTTTTCTGAAGGCATGGAGTTACCTACAAATATAAGGCAAAAAATAACAAAGAATGTAACATTAACTTTGGGGGAGGGGTGTTATGGTCCCCGGTTATGGATCTAGTTATGGGACGCTGCAAGATAAAATCTGAAGTTTTTGTTTCTACCTATGGTGTCGGTTCTTAAGAGAGAACCTGCGATCTCTTGAGTTTGAAGTACTCAAAAACTTGACTAATTTTCTGCTTATCATTTCACTAAATACAAATAACATTAAATACAACCTGGTAAATTAACCATCCATCTGAAAATAAGGAAGTAACTTCCTATTACAACTGAAATGAGAAAGTGGAGAAATAATCTCCTTACTGGAACAACTGCTACATAAAAATAGGAAAAACAAGTAACTAAAAATCTGTAGTAATCTACTGCAAACAGAAATGAAAAATAAATAACTTAATTTCCTTAAATCTTTCATGGGTAAAACATTGGTAGACTAAAAGGGGTGCTAACATTACTCCCCTCTTCAAATCACGCTTGCCCTCAAGCACTAAGTGTGTATTTTCCCCTTTTTCAACAAATTCGTCCCCATCGTATATAGAGTCAATCCAAAATAACTTCTTGCACTGACGAGTGAATGGTTCATCACAGTTGAAACAAAGTCCCTTAAGTCGCCTTTCCTCCATTTCAGATCTGGTCAATTTCTTCACAAATCTGACATGTTGTTGAGGTAAAAAATATGTTGTCTTTGATTTGCAAGCATCTAAAAATTGCGAACAAATGGGTTGTTCCTTGTGTTCATAAAGTCGGGATAAACTCATCGTCGTAGCCAAATCTGGAGGATTACGCAACTCAACCTCAACTGTTATATAATCAGTAAGACCGCTGATCTAAAGTTCATTTTTTTTGTGACTCTGTGTGTGTACCAGCCCCGAAATTAACTGCTCAAATGTTTCTTGGTAATCTGCCACAGACCCAATCTGGCGTAGCTTAGCCAATTCTCCCAATTTTTGACTTCTGATTGGTGGCCCAAAACGAAGATTACAACGACGTTTGAAGTCATCCCAAGACAGTTGAGGCAGATCTGTCTCTAGTTGAAGAAACCAAAGTTGTGCATTGCCCTCCAAATGAAAAGAAGCAAGTCCAACCTTTTCTTCTTCCAGAGTTTGTTGGTGTCGAAAGAAGTGTTCACATCTGTTCAACAATCCCAAAGGGTCCTCTTGACCATTAAATCGTGGAAAATCCAACTTTGTATGTCGAGGAATGATGAAACTTCCTCCTACTTCTGATCTTGACCCTCCTGCCACTTTATTTTTACCCTTCCAGCCAGGATTCTGACTAATATGTTCAATTGAATCAGAATCGACCTTCGAATTTGCTAATTTTTTTGTGAGTGCATCTAACCGAGCATTTATTGCTTCTTGTCTCGCTATGTTGGCTGCACGTTCTTCTTGAAACAAGTTCATCAATTGTGCCAATGGATGTTGAACTTCACCTATCATAACATTCGTCTCTGATACCAAGTTGTTATGGTCCCCGGTTATGGATCTAGTTATGGGACGCTGCAAGATAAAATCTGAAGTTTTTTTTTCTACCTATGGTGTCGGTTCGTTAAGAGAGAACCTGCGTCTCTTGAGTTTGAAGTACTCAAAAATTTGACTATTTTTCTGCTTATCATTTCACTAAATACAAATAACATTAAATACAACCTGGTGGATTAACCACCCATCTGAAACCAAGGAAGTAACTTCTTACTACAACTGAAATGAGAAAGTGGAGAAATAACCTCCTTACTGGAACAACTGCTACACAAAAATAGGAAAAACAAGTAACTAAAAAGTTGTAGTAATCTACTACAAACAAAAATAAAAAATAAATAACTTAATTAATTTCCTTAAATCTTCCATGTGTAAAATATTGGTAGATTAATAGCAGTGCTAACATCTAACCTTTTCTTCTTCCAGAGTTTGTTGGTGTCGAAAGAAGTGTTCACACATGTTCAATCATCCCAAAGGGTCCTCGTGGCAATTAAATCGTGGGAAATCCAGTTTTTTATGTCGAGGAATGATGACACTTCCACCTGTTTCTGATCTCGACCCTCCTGCCACTCTTTTTTTACCCTTCCAACCCAGATTCTGACTGATATGTTCAGTTGAATCAGAATCGGCCTTAGAATTTACTAAATCATGTGTGAGTGCATCCAATCGAGCATTTGTTGCTTCATGTCTGGCTAATTTGGCTGCACGTTCTTCTTGGAACAAATTCACTAATTGTGCTAGTTGAGGTTGAATTTGGTCTCCCATAACACCCGTCTCTGATACCAAGTTGGTATGGTCCCCTATTATGGATCTAGTTATGGGACGCTACAAGATATAATCTGAAGTTTTCTTTTTCTACCGATGGTGTTGGTTCATTAAGAGAGAACTTGCAATCTCTTGAGTTTGAAGTACTCAAAAACTTTACTAACTTTCTCCTTATCATTTCACTGAATGCAAATAACACTAAATACAACACTAGTGGATAACCACCCATCTAAAAACAAGGAAGTAACTCCCTACTACAACTGAAATGAGAAAGTGGAGGAATAACCTCCTTACTGTAATAACTGCTACATAGAAATAGGAAAAATAAACAACTAAAAAGTTGTAATAATCTACTGCAAACACTGCTATACAGAAATAAAAAATAAATAAATTATAAGCTGAAGTAATCTACTTTCTAATTTCCTTAAATCTTCAATCCATAAATCATTGGTAGACTAAAAGGGTTCTAACAACTACCTTATGTCTGAAAAAGTAAAATGGAGGTTATATCTAAAACTTTTGATTTGTATATTTTTTACTATGGATGATCTGATTGAAACTCTGAAGAATTATGAACTTAAGAAGACTTAAAAGCGCAAAATAATAAGAGTACATAAAGAAAAGAGCTCGGTTCTTCAATCCATTGGAAAATGGATATAAATGATGAAAACATGGCCCTAACAACTAGCCATAAAAAGGTCAAAACTTTCAGAGAAAAAATCTCACATGAGCATCAGACAAGATTAATTGTGAACAAGTGTGTCACGAGTGTGGAAGCTCAGGTCACTTCATCAAATAATGTCCACAATAAAAAAATGAATATATAAAAAATCATGTTGATAAGACTAAAGAGACAAAAAGACTAACTTGTCATTTCTAGCAAAAGAATGACCACCAAAGAAATTGAAAAAGTAATAAAAATAGCTCTAGATCAATGGAAAATATTCTGAGTCATGACTCTGGCGACGAAAGAAAATCTAGAGATCAATCTCTTCTTGCTATGGATGAGTCAAATGATAAGGACATCCTAGAACTAACGGGAGACTCTGACTCAAATGACGATAAAGAACAATCTGAGGTAAATTTTTCTAAAATAAAAATAAACTCAATTCTTATTCCAAAATAAAACTTGAATCACTATCAGTAGTCCATACATATGTCTACCACTTCATATGCATTAAAAAGGACCAATTGGTATGTTACACAACAACTTAAGGATGCAACTGGCACCTAGTGCCACACTTGACCCAGATCCAACACTTACTGGACAACTATGCTACTACCATAATACCAAGCACAAAATCAAGTAAACAAATAAGTATATCTCGACATAAAAATAAACCCTGGACCGAAAAACTCATATCAACAAAATCTACAATCAACCCAAGTAACTCCGATATCTCATATCGAAAAGAAACTAATCTTTTGTGGACCAACGAGGCAACCATGTTATTTTAGAAACATATAAACTATATATATAATCATATACGGTCAAGGACAACAAACTGTTGTGCTAAAACAGAGAAACAACAAAGTCAGCATAGTCGACAACGCACATTTATAAAATCCAAAGTTTGCAAGCCTCTAAGGGGTCATTTGGTGTAATAGATAAGAGAAGATAATCTTGGGATAAGTTTCTAATACCTTTTAATTCTTCGTTTGGTTGCAAAGTTTGAGATACTTATCCCATGATTAATAATTAATATTGGAATAAGTTATTCCTACCTGTGGGTAGAATAGTAACCCCATGATAACATATTCTAGGATAAAGTATGTAAAATAAAATAAAATAAATACCCCCTTCAACCCTCTTGTATACACCACTTTTACACACACACACACACACACACACACACATATATATATATATATATATTAACATAATTCTTAGCAATATTTATAATAACATTCACAACCTTAATTAATCGTTATTTTATGATAATATTTTTCTATTAAAAATTACATTATATAAATAAAAAAATTATTTATGAATTTATTATAAGTTGAACTTATTTGACTATTTTTTATATTTATTTATATTTTGATATCTCTTCAAATGTTCACCCCGCTACTAAATTACATATATGAATGATATGTTTTTGGATGAAGTGACATAAATAATAAAGTTTATTTTACTTTAACAAACTTAAAATGAAAGTTTTATTTTTATGCTAAATAAGATGAAAGTTTTATTTTTAAGCTAAATAAGATGGAAGTTTTATTTTTAAGCTAAATAAGATGAAAAATTTAATTTTAAAAACTCATGGCACAATCATGAAAATGCACACACAAAATAAGCTAAATAAGATGAAAATTTTATTTTTAAGAATGAATAACTAAATCTTGCAAAAAAAATGTAAAAAATAAATAAATACGGTGGAGGGTCTTTTTGTAAACTAGTAACTTATTCTTAGAAATTATGCCAAGAATATAAGTTTGAATATGACAAACCAAATAAGCAATAGAAACTACTCCCAACATAACTAGTCACAACATAACTTGTATTCAAATCAAATGACCCTTAAGAGAAATATATTTGGACTAGACAGGTCCCGATCTACCCATCAATTGAACATAAAAAATACTAGCAAACCTCTAGATCCAAAAACTCCAAAAGAAGAGGAGTTGACCCGATGAAACTCGGTTACAATACTAAGAACTTGTGTAATTGTCTATGGAAAAATGTAGCGCTTTCGGGCAATGGGGTGTTAGTGCAAAATAATGTACCAAGTATAAAAGATAATAGAATAATTGAGTAGATTGTCATGTCCTGGGCGTGGTCGGCACTTGAGAACCATTGTTGGTTTCCAAGTGAACCCTTGGCCTTGCTACTTGGAGGAATATGTACTCAAGCATTTATAAGTTTAAAACAAATGAATGAAAAATATTTAAGTCAAATACTAAATCTAAGTGTATGAAGATGCTAAATGTAATAGTTATAATTTTTTGCAAAATATCAAAAAGGAAATATTGAAAGACTCTCAAACACTGTCTATCTATAAAGTCTCTATTGTTTGAAAGACATGTGTTGGGACAAGACCTACGACAACCTTAAACAAACTACTAAAGAATTAAAAGACTGGAGTCCTCTGAAAGCTAGGAGGCCTCACCAAAGGTTGATAAGAAGCTGAGTGATATCAATGAAAACGTCTGTTGATTCTGAACACCTGTATAAGCATCATAAAATGATGCAGATCGAATGACATCAACACGTTGAATGTGCGGTATGTAATTAGGCTGAGTGAAATAATAACTAGACTGAAAGACTGAAATATTACTCAACTAAAGTAAAGCATAAACATGAGATAATATCATTTAAGCTTCACAAATAAAATGCAATATTAGCAATTACTGAACTGAACGAATATATATATAAAATATCTACTCTACTGGGAAGTTTCTATAGCCGACAACAATCACTATGAGCCTCGTGATGATATATCGTCTCACTCACGTTGCCAGAACTGTCTTATACCTTGGCAGAGTATAGAACAAAATCAACTCATGTATCTACTAAAATCTTTCTTGAGGCAGGTAAGGAGTAGTCCGAATTTCGATACGATCTTATCTCTACTAAAATCATAGGTCATGGGGTTTAAGTTATCTGAACTCTTACCCAAATCGATGCTCAGTACTACTCCAAAAATATAATATTGTATACTCATATAAAAGTACTCTCTAGGTTGAGATAATTTCTTAAAAGACCTCTTTAAGAGGCAACTAAAGTGGTACTAAATCAGTCTGAAAACTCTTTATAATTTTCTAAAAATAGTATTCCCTTTTCAATGTAAAATTAGCACATTTGGAATCATCTAAGTTCCCTTAAACTTGTCTGAAAATATTGTCTTAAAATTATCTCTTGGACTCACTTTAATCCTCAAAAATAATGGAAGGGAATACTGGCTCGAAAATACTTTTAGAAAGAAACTCAATACATATAAGGTTCATGTGGAACTACAAGCATAAACAAAAATTTAAGAATCTCATAGCATACAATATTGTAAATCTCATAATGTAAGGATTCAGAACTTAGAACAAGATCATAACTCATATTCAAGAATTTCATAAACTGAGGGCACTACCATAGATTCAACTTGCTACAGACTGAATTGTGAAGAAGGGTGTGAGGACGAACTAATCCAACACTATGAATAACCTTACATACCTGAAACACTTTCAAGTTTTATGAATCTTTGAATAAAATGACACCAATAACTTGCTTTTTGAACCTCAGAGGTAGATTTTCTTGAATATATATAGATGGATTCCATGAGTAAAAAGGTGTTAATTGGTGTTAAGTTGAAGAAATTATGAAATATCATGGTCAAATCTTACTTTGGATGATGGATGAACCTTGGAGAATGGTATTTTCTTGAAAACTTCTCTTTCTAGGATAAATTTATGAACTAGGGAGGTGAACTACGTCTTTGGGGGGTTTATAGAAGACCTCAAACGTGCACTCCCATACGAAAAATGTCTCAGCGCGCAACCAACCAGGCATGAAAGCAGTAGTTGCTACCTCAGTCGCTCCCCGGCACGCAACAAGAAACTAGTAAAGTGGGCATAATTTTTAGTGTGAACTTCAATTGATGAAAACGTGATGGCGTTTGATAGAAGACACAAATGCCTTTTAATTTGATAGGTTATGTTCCACTTAACTCTTCATATTCTAAGAGATATGGTCGTTTGATGTTGACCTAAGTAGAATCATACATAAAACGTAATCGGTAAAAAAACTCTCAACTCAACTTTGTGCTAGGAGATTCTTGTGACCTTAATTTATCTCCAAATTTATTCACACACTAAAGACTTAACAACTAATCACAATTTAAGAATGACCTGATTATCCGTAAATGAAGAATGGTTCGGATCTTAACTTAATTATTTTCGGGTTGTTATATAGATATCATAATATACTGAAAATAACAAAGTAAAGAAGTCAAGAAAAGATGAGCATACTGAACTTCTCCTGAATCTAAGCATACCAAAAATAATCAAACAATAACCTAGTCGAGCCCCATAAGCCCGCAAGTACAAACAACAAATAAGACCACATATTTGAGCCCCCATAAACCCAAAAGACATCTAAAAAGTATGATCTTGTACCCATGTTGACATACATGGTTTATGAGGAATGTGAGTTGTTTGAACTCATCCCTATATCGGTGCTCAATATTACTCTCAATAATATATACTCATGTTCAATGTTTAAAAGCATACTTTTCCTCTGGTTTGAGATAATTGCTCAAACTATCCTCTTAAAAGAAGTAACTGCTCTTGAAATATCTTTGAACTCGTAACTCATTTAGAAATCAAACTTTTATAAATGTAAAAGTTGATACCTTAGGGAATACTTAGTTTTCTTATACTCTTACTCAATTCATACATGAAAACTCTTTCTCAAAAATATATCAAAATCATATTGTAATATGATCATTGATGATTGGGGAAGTCATACTGCATAAACATTGATGGCATATCTAGATACCATACTGCTTAAACATTGATGACATACTCGATTGTCATACTAATCATGTTTTAGAAAACTCTTTTCTCAAAACTCATCTTTACTTTCTCAAAAACTTAGTTTAAAACTCAATTGTTGGCTTTAAAAAACTTCTCAAGATTTATAACTCAACTCACAGGGTTCATGTGGAATTATGGACATGAACGACTCAACTCAGGGATCTTAATAGCAATATGGAAACTCATAACTCAGAACTCAACACCACTACTCATCTCAAGAATACTCAATTCATAGGGTTCATGCTGAAATATAGACATGAATGCATCAACTCAAGAATCCTAAATGCATAAGATATAGCAATTCAATAATAAGGAATAGAATTTCAAAAAGAATCAGGAACTCAAGAACTCAAAATCAACTTATCTCAAGAATACTCAAATCTAGGGAAAGAACCCTAGATTACTCTTTTACTGATCTGAAAATAGATGTATGGCGTGAGGACGAACTAGTCCAATACTATGATAGTCTTACATACTTAGAAGAACAAGGTTTTTGAAGAATCTTGAAGAAGAACTTGATTAGAAGCCTTGAAAACATGGGTTAAGCATGGGCTCATGGGGATTCATCTTATATATTATGAGATTATATCCATTCATGCATAAAAGTTCATAAATCAATCAAATAAATTTACATTTAAAAGAACCCATGACATAGAGGAGAATCCTAACTCAATTGGGGATTTCTAACTTTATAAATTGGAGAATTTAGGAACTCCATGGAGGAAAGGGCTCCATGGATGAAAACTATCATACTTTGATGTCAAAAGTTTGCGATCAATAGAATGAAACAAATTCATTTATTTATACATAAATTTTTCAATATGAAGTGAAAGTAACCAATGTAAATTCTGGCTTGATAGGATCCCAAGAAAATTATACTAATAAAGATGGAGAGGAAGTCTTGGTTCCACGATCATAGATATTGGTTTTTCTGGGTGTGTAGTCAATCCATAAATCTCTTTCATGCTTATTTCTTCTGGCTTTATGTCACCTGTTAATCTCCAATGGAATCCATGCAACAAGTTAGCCAAGGTTGTCCCCACAAGCTTGATCCCTAAGCTATACCCAGGGCACCTCCTTCTTCCGGAACCAAATGGCAACATTGTGAAGTTTTTTCCCTTTATGTTAATGTCATTTTCTAAGAATCTTTCGGGAATAAACTCTTGTGGCCTATCCCAGTAATTAGGATTTCTTCCTAAGGACCATATGTTTACAAATACCATTGTCCCTTTTGGTATGTCATAACCAACAACATTGCATTCTTCTATGGAGTAATGCGGAGGGATTAACGGAGCTAAAGGATGCAGTCTAAATGTCTCTTTGATTATAGCTTCTATATAAGGTAGTTGGGATAAGTCCTCCTCTTCTACCCATCTTCCTTTACCTATTGTTCTATCAAGTTCTTCATTTGCCTTTTCTATTATATTCGGGTTCCTCACAAGTTCTTGAAATGCCCATTCAACTGTTGTTGCTGATGTATCCGTTCCACCGGCCAACAAATCCTGCACAATTTTAATACTAAAAATAAATTCATTCAAGTTTTTATTAAAGAGTTTATATTCTGAAATTGAGAAAATAAAACTCGATCCACCTATATATAAATATGCAGTTTTACCTTCTTTTAAAATGGACTAGATATGAAAAGGTCCGCTAATGGGCTCAATATTACAATTTACAATCTTAAATATATTAGCGGTTCCAATGTATTATAAGTATTTAATTAGTTTTTTGAAAAGAAGAATTGTCATCAATATTTTTTCTAATAAAAACGATAGTAAAATGATAATAAAAATCACACTTTATAATAAAATATTATTATTATTATCAAATAATATAACTTATTTAAATTGTCTTAATTAACACTACATTATCATATGATCCAATGGTTATTTTAACAGAATGCCAAACATACACATTCAAATTAAGAAGTTAATTTAAATTTAATGGGTTTTTTTACTCATCTAATGATAATAATTCAACAAACAATTTGAGTGAATTAATTTTATTTACTCATTTGTGTTCTACTTTTTCTTAACCACATTATCACTTTTCACATTTAAAGTTGTATAACCATGAAAAAGAAAATTAAATTATATCTTATTTCTTAAGATAATAAATATTATATTTGATTATTTATTTTTTATAAATATGAAAAATAAATGAACACAAAGAAATAGATAATCTTTTTATTTCACTTTATTTATTTGAAAATCAACGGCGGATTATAAAAATTACAAATATAACTTAAATTTGTATTTGAAATTTGAAAAACATTCAAAACTTTTTTAATACTTTAACTATATTTTTTTTCCAAATTTTATCCTAAATTATTATTTTTTATTAAAAATGGCTCCATTTTAATTATATTTCATATTTTATTTTATTTTTAGAAAAAAACATATTCAAATAATCAAATATTATTTGCAAAATCAATAACTTAACACAAATTCAACTTAATTTTTTTTTAAAATAAATTGGATTTTTTTTGTAATACTATGTAGTAGTTCTTATATGAGATATAATCTATGACATTATACGATTATTTATTTTGATATATGACTCTTTTAGGGTGCAATTTGGTTGTATGTCTCAGGTAAATTAGTCAAGTATTTTTTAGAAAATGAGGAATGTAGACCATATTTAAAAAGATATAATATACAAATATGTCTTTTAACTTGACCTCACTTAACATCTATGACATTTAACTTCGAGTGTGCACATGTTAGCATTTAAACTTATATAAAGTTGAACAAGTAGACACATGTGTCCTACGAGACATAATTCACGTAGGACGCCACATAGAATGTCGCATAGGACATGAATTGTATCGCCGCGTAGGATGTCAGTAGGACACATGTGTCTACTTGTTCAATTCTATACAAATTTATGTGTCTACTATGCACATCCAAAATTGGAGGACATTGATGTCTTATATAAAATTTGACCAAACACGACTTTAACTATACATTTTTTTAATAAAACAAAAGCTATATTTTCATGACCAAACCACATTAGGAAAGGAAATGATTAAAAGGCCTCGAATTTAATTTTGAATATGAGAAAAATCTCATTAAAAGTGATAAGTACATTCAAAAATAAATATGAATTCAAATTAATAACACTCTAATACGTATATACAAAATCAAATGAGAAATTAATTATTCCCTCTATCCCAATTTATGTGACTTACTTTCATTTTTAGTCAGTCCAAAAAAGAATAACACATTTCTATATTAAGTAACAATTTAACTATAAAATGTCTATTTTACCCTTAATGAAATGATTTACAGCCACACAAATTTTTATCATTCATTTTGGACTACAAGTTTTAAAAGTTTTCATTTTTTGTTAAATTCTATGTCGAGTCAAACTACCTCACATAAAATGGGACAAAAGGAGTATTTTTTTTAAAAGAAAATATGTGGTCAAGAATGTATAGACTTTTGAAGTGAATCAAAAAATGGGGTCCATGTTTTAACTTTGCATTGATTTCTTTTACTCCTCCCAATGTATTGGTACACGTGTGACAATTGCAATCCACAATTTAATGGTGGATACATTGGGCATTACATAACTTTTGATTGTTTTTTCTGAAATGTTCAATACTCTCAATGCACAATATATACACTTAAATTAAGCATGGAATTTTATTAAATTGATAAAACTGCCCTTGGTCGTCCCGGGCTTTATATCTCTATCTATATATATAATAGAAAAACTACTAAAAATTGGTAATAGTATAAATTAATTAATTAATTAACTTTTGCACTATAAAGACTATTAATTATAGAAAAAGGATTAAAAATATCCCTCAATTATGTGAAAATGATAAAAAATGTCTTTAGTTAATAGTTTGATCTAAAAATTCTTATGCTATCAAGAATTTTGTTAAAAAATGCCCTTATTATTATTTAATGTGTCAAAAAATTCATTTTCCTAATAAATATATTACTATTTTTTTTCTTCTTAAACACATTTTATTCCTAATAACAATATTACTTTTAAAAGATCATATTCTTGTTTTTTTCCCTTTTAAAATCTGTTAGTAAATAAGTAGGAATAAATCAATTTTTCTTTCTTAATCTCATATTATCAATAAAAAAATTTTAACTATATGTACCTTTTTAACCAATAATATATGACATATATATAAGATCATAGTAACCCTATCATTAGTTTCATTTCGATAAACATAAAAAAAAATTCTAAACAATAGAAAATAGTTGTATTTCTAAATCTTTTTTGACTTGAAGTATGATAATAAACAAAATTATTATTAGTAATATTAGAATGTGTTTAAGAAAAGAAAATAAATAATATTTATTTAGAGAAAAAGAGCATTTTCAACTCATCAATATAGACATGTTTTTACCAAACTATTAGCGACAAGAACATTTTTAGATCAAACTATTAGTTGAGAACATTTTGTTAAATTTTGCATAATTCAAAAGCATTTTCATTAATGTAAAAGAAAATAAAAAAAGGGAGAAAACTTACAAGGATTAATCCCATTAGGTTATCGGTGGTAATCTTAACTTCAAGATTAGGGTCATCTACTAGTTGCAACAAGACATCAACCATATCCTTTGGAACAGAATCCTCCTTTCCTTTAGCCTTGTGATGATCTTCAAGTACATACTTAAAAAATTCTCTCAACTTTTTATCCAAAGCCTTCATTCTTTTTATGTACCCTTGCAAGTCAAGCCAATTAAGCCAAGGTATCCAATCCCCAATATTAATCACCCCACCAAGGATAAACCATTCATCTAACATACCTTGCAAATTTTCAATTGATTCATCCCTATGGTACGTGCCACTCATAACCATCCTACTTATAATGCTAAGGGTAAATTCTGTCAAATGATGTCGGAGAAAATTTTTCTTTCCTGATAGAACATGAAGACGAGAAATCAGATTTCTTGTTTCCTCAACACGAATGTACTTGAACGATTCAAGCCTTTTAGGACTAAATATCTCGGTTTGGTAGATCTTTCTAGATTGACGCCAATGTGCACCATAAGGTGCCCATGACACGTCTGAGTGGTTAAAGCTAATATACTTACCAGCAGTCAATGCAGGACGAGAAGAAAAGATAGCATCATGTGTTTTTAGAATCTCTTTAGCCATTTCTGGAGATGATGCTATCAGAACAGGCTTGGAACCGAACTTTAGTAGCATTAAATCTCCATATTTTTGTGAAAGATTGTGCAAAGACTCATGTGGGAGTGAACCAACAAGGTTCAAATTTCCAATAATTGGCCATGGCCTTGGACCTGGTGGTACATTTCTTTTGGGGCATACAACATGGTTCATAACTTTACAAATAATAGCTAATGCTAGTAGCCATGCTAACGCTATAAATACTGAAGAAAAAGAAATCTCCATTATTCTACAATGGACTATTTATTGTGTGCACTTGAATATATAGCTAACAAGTGCCGGCCGGAGAAAAATCTTCTTAGTTGTCATATAAGAAAAAATTAATAACGAGTATTGTTTGACCAATATATTCTTTATTAATTCTTTAATATTTATCTTATATGTGTGTCTTAATTCTAAAATAATAAATTTTAATTGTAAAGTTGGAAAAATATTGTAAATTCTCTCTTGATTGTTTAAATTGACAACTATTTTGAAACAAATATTTTTAATATACATGATAAAAGAAACAGAGAAAATATTTAGTATCTACTAAAACTAGTAGGTTTTAAAGTTTGACAAGAGGGACCTATGTAATAAATAGAATTTAATTGGAAGTTGGTACCTATAGCAATCAAGGTCCCCTGATCTTCTTAAAATATCTCAGAAAATTGTAAATTTTGTTTGGTAGAAAACGTTAGTCACTAGATCAAAATATTTTTATTGTGTAGAAAACCATCTTAGGTGTTTTGATAACTAAATAAGAATATTTCTATTACCTAGAAAATCAGCTTAGGTGTTTTAGTAACTAAATCAGAACATTTTTACTAAGTAGAAAACCAGTTTAAGTGTTTAGAATATATATAACCATTTTAATTAATGACTATCAAAAACACAAATTATTCACTTAAAATCTCATAAATATTTCAACAAACTGTTTTCATTGTCATCACACTAAATCTTACGAGCCTTAGAACTTAGGTGAAGCTCTCACCTTCTACTAACTTTTTCTTCTTTGAGTTGTTGCTAGCTGTTCTACAAATTAAAGTAAGATATTTTGTTAGGAAAATCTAGGTAGTTTTGATCCTATAATCATATATAAGATTATCGAGAATTAGGTAGTTAATTTTCTTTTTGGATGGTTGGAAATTTTTGAGAGAAAAGCTACTAATAGCTCTGCAAAGGCTATAAAAATCAAGATATTTCCATCACTGACAATGATTTAAAACACCGTGAGGCATGTGTTGTATTGGAGGAGGGGGGCTACTGGTATTTAAAAACTTGAAAATGATACGTTTAGTAGAGAGTTAGAGACAATGATGGAAGAAAAAAATAAACGAGTCTGTAGACCGAACAATTGCCACTCCAAATTTATAATCAAATTCCTAAATCTTGATGTCAACTAATATATCAAATCTTATATTTCCTAAATTTCAAGCCGAGGTTAAGTCTCAATTCCTCCAATATCATAATTTAATAGTATTCATATAATACAATACATCTAATATTTAATTATCTATCTCAATATAACAAAACTTGAATTATAATGTGATAATATAAAGAAATTAATTGATGTTGAGCCTAACTGAATAGAAAACCAGTGGGGCACTACGACAACAATTACAGAAATAACATATCTCTAATGTTTCACTCTACACGTATGAAAAAATTTAACATGGGAGAGGCCCAACCAACAAAAGTTGTGTGAGGCTCCATTAACTTTTTGACATGTGGATAAGTGGGCCATTTATCTACTTTAAAGCAAAAATGCTATCACTAACAAGAGAGAAAAAATATATTTACACAATAAATTGAGTTGAACAAATATAATAAAATGTAAGAGAAATAATACGTGCTTTTGCTGCTTTTCTTTTTAAATTGTTAATATTATATTAATTTTGAGATTACATTAGATATGTTATTATTATTGTAGTTTATGTTAGTTTGAAGAATTTTTATAAATCTAGAACAAAAATAACAAAAAGTAATAACTTTTATAATTAATTTCAATCCCATCAGAAATAATACATTTCACTAATATATAATAATAAAATAAAAGATGATTGTGGATCCACATTTTATACTTGTTGAAAAATTAAATTTT
>JAJONZ010092129.1:0-11599 GCA_029582445.1 Solanum paucissectum | reverse complement strand
ATAGAAGAATTTTGTAGGTCTGTTGCACCAAGGAATTTTGTAGCTTCTTTTCTCTTGTTTCCGTCCATATTTTCACTTGGACAAGTACAGAAATAAAATGATGATTTTAGATTGATGTGGCTTTTTCATCTAATCTTTAACCAGACTATATCGAGTTCGAGTCTTAGAATGGACAAATTCCTGGTAAGAAATGTTTATCCATGAATTAGTCGGATAAGCAAGTAACAAATACCTGATGGTCAAATTATATGATTGATAACAAATCAAAGATATTCCAATTGGGGCAAACCTTCAACCTGAAGCACCCTAACAAATAGTGCATAACAACATAAAGAGTAATAAACAAACTTAGCATGTTTTTTTGACTAAAACCTAATTAATAGCTGGATAGATCAGCAAACAAATTCAGTTATAAAAATCTTAAAAGTCATGATCAACTGTCTTATAGTCAATAATAAATTAATGATTCTGCATTTCTGTTAGTTGATAACCTAACAAAATCGCTCTCAATCTCCCTTAATCTAATCCTAGCTCCAATTTCTAACCATAATATTCAATAATCACAAGAATGACTGACTGCTAACAACATACTCAGTAAAAGAATTGAATGAAAACTTGTTTGTTCAATGTCTCAATCGAATGGCCTAATAAATACTTGTTCCAATAAACTTTATGAACGGACCGCGTAAAATTAAACATGAAAGATAGGATTACTAGTCAATAATTGAAATGTCATTCTCACCAAACTTGTTGTATAATCACATAATTTCCACATGTTCTCGAATGTTCCTTTTCACAACTAGATTAGGTTCCACTAATATTTTATTTTTAAAAATTGTACCATGTCTAACACATAATAGTGCATCCATTACAACCACAAACAAAAAGGGTAATTTTAACCCACTATAATCAGCAATTGCCTAACCATCATATCACAAAACTTAGCAACTTAAGCATGTTTTTTGACTAATTAACCCCACTAAACAGGCTGCCATTAGCTGGAATTCAGCAACTAATTAAAGAATTTCAGTTATCACAACAAGTCATGCACAACTGTCTCCACACTCGATAATTAATAAGTGAATCTATTTTTGGTATTAGTTGAAAATCCAAACAAAACTGGACCTACTTGGCTTCTCTCCCAATCTAATCCATAATATTCAAGATCATTACTTTAAAACATTTTTCAATATATCATTTTTGTGTATAAAATTCACTCTTAAACTATTCGATTTCGATTAAACAGAGTGATGAATGAAACAAACACGTTTATAAAATTCATTAAAACAGTATATATTAAAATTTCTTAATTCAGAGATTAATTTTCATGAGGCTGATCTTGCTGCGCTATCAAAGCGAGTTCATCATAAGACATTAGACAAGAGAATGAGATTTTTCTCAAATTTTCATCTTTTCGGCATTTTCAAATTTAGTTTTCTTCTCTCATCCTCTCATTCATCTGTACATTACTGCAAAATTATTTTTTTGATTGGAATTCTACGAAGGTATTTAAGCAATAAAAAAAAGGGGTGGGGGAGGAAGACTGCTCCGATCTTCCATTGTTTCTTCTCCGGTGTCATTTCGCTGAGCAGCGACAGCCATTGTTGATGACTATAGAACAGTTCAACTGTAATCATTGATGGATTACTCAATCTTGCTGATGCCAATACGCTTAATGACTGCATTCCTTATTGCATCAGTCTGCATGCAGAGACCATTTTGTTCAAACCCAGACATGTAACTCTTCACTTCCTTTCTAATCATATCTTGCAGAACTGATAAGAACTCTGGAGTAAAAAACTGTTTCTCTCCTGATTTGGGTGCAGCACAAAAATCATAACTTTGATTGGATTGAGGAAGATGACCCATGACGGCTGCAGATGGGGGAATCGGTTTATCAACCGCCGGCAAAGGAGGCGGTGGTAGTGGTGGTGATTTAGGGGACTGGATTGGCTTTTCAATGGATCCGGATCCGGGTAACGAAAGGCAGAGAGATGTAGGTGGGTCGGGTACAGATGGAGGAATTTCGATCTGCTTAACCGGAGGAGGAAGAGGGAAAATCCCGCCGGTACGGGGAACAGGTCTATAAACAAGCGGTTGGGGAAAACCCGATAGACTGGAATCACTCAAGTCGGATCCAGACGGACTACCCGGATTCATAACAGAAGAAAAATTGGTACAAGGACCAACACTAGACGATCTTTTCAAAGGCGGTTGAGGAGTTTCAAAGCTTAAATCTTCGGACATGGAAGGACACTTACGTTTAAGAGTAGAGTTCCAGTGGTTCTTAATAGCGTTATCAGTCCGACCCGATAACAAACGGGCAATAGTTGCCCATTTGTTACCAAACTTCGCATGAGCCCTGATGATAGTATCATCTTCTTCAGGAGTAAAAGCACGGTGCTCCACTTGAGGAGAAAGCTGGTTACACCACCGGAGACGACAGGATTTACCAGATCGACCCGGAACCGATTTGCTTATCAAAGTCCAGTTTCTAGGTCCGTGTTTCTCAACAAGCGTCTGCAACAACTCGTCCTCTTCAGGACTCCATGGACCTTTGATCCGATCCGAATCTTTTCTCTGCGTAATCGCCGCCATCAAAGGAATAGCAACCGATTAATTAACCGTAAGAAAAAGGTAAGATAGATTTAGAGAAAACGGGAAGAGAGAAATTTCCGGCGACGGAGAGGAGAAAATATTTACAAATTTGACGGTGGTGGGAGGCGGAGCCTCTCCTTTACTGAACGAAGACTTGTGGGGGAGAGAAGGGCGGTTTATATACTTGAAGAAGGAAAAAGGATAGGGATGACCGGTTGAGGAGGTGGAAATCACCGGTTAAAGAGAAGCAAATGCAGTTACACTTATACAGCTGGCAAACACACGCGTCACGAGATGAAACGTTCGATGTAGACACCTATTTAAATCAACACTTCTAAAATCTCGGGAACTTTTTAGATATTAAGGGAATATAGTTGGTTTTAAATACGCATACGCAATTGTGTCATTTAACTTGATCTTTTATTTATATCTTTATTTATAATTTGAATGTGTAACAGAATTAAATAAGCAGATACACGTAATATCATGTATAAAATATATATTTACTTATTTAACTTTATACAATTTTAATTGTTTGATCATAAAGTTTCAACATCAAATAATATATACGCAAAATGATGTCAAGTTAAATATGATAGGTATATATTATGTCTTTTTAAATATAATCCTTTTGTTCACTTTTACGAACACTGTTTTAGAGTGTTCATTTTTAATCCATTATTGCACTTCGGTTATATTAATAGTCCATTTCATTTTTCATTTTTCATTTTTATTAGTTAGTTTAAATATATCTAGAAAGGACAAATAAAAGAATATGTTTATTCTCAATATTAATTATTTCTCTTACATTTTGTATCGATTAATTAAATATTATGGTAAATATTTTAAGATGGACATGTAAAAACTAAAATAAACGTAGTAGTTTGGTGATGAAATTATTTATGGAAAAATAAATTTATTTAAATTCACCGACCGTTTTTGGAAGTTAAAATTATTTATTTATTTATTTTTTGAGAAGTGTACGTACGGTTATAAGGGAAGTGAATGGGCTTTGACTAAAAGACAGGCTGGAGAGCATTTTCATAGGCTTTGATATTTTCCTACTTTTAAATTTCAATTTTTTTTAAATTTGGGTGGTGATGAGCTGGCACTAAACGACAAATAAGTGTAGCAGAATACTGTGATAAAGCCAGGCTGTAAAACCTGACCCATCATAACGGCCATCGTTCCCACCGACACGTGGCAGTCAGAAGCGGCTACCGTAACCGACTTTAACGTTTTCTGTGATTTAAATTAATTAAGTAGATCGGATTAGATATTAAGGAATTAATTAGTGGTTGATTAGTGTTTGTTAACTAGATTTAGGAAAAAAACATGTCACGCAACTTATATGGTAACCGAAAGTTTGTTTCTCCACTTCGCCTAATCAATGAGCGGATTTATAGAGGGGAGTTTCAACAATATTGCTTCAAAGTGTGAATGCTAATCTACCATAAATATAATATTCACTTTTTTTACTTCCTCCGTTTCATATTACTTGATATGGTAGTCAAAAAATATTTATTAGAGATATATATATTATTTTGATATTATTTTACATAATTATTAAACATTAAATAATATGAAAAAAAAAAAAAACTCTTTTGATTTTTTAAAATGAACAAGTAGAATGAACGAAGAGATATTAATAGTACATCGTTTTGATAACAACAACATTGCATAGCCTTTTATGTAAATCTAAAACTTAAACAACCTAAAAAAATTGTGTCGTTGAAAGTCAAGATAGAATTCTATTGAAGTGGTTAATTTACTAGAAATGTCATGAGGTTTTGTTGGGTAACAACGGCATTGCCTAGCTTTAATATAATTGTAAAATTTAAACAATCTTAAAAATTTATGTTATTGAAAATCAAATTAAAATCATACTAAGAAGTCAATTGAGATGATTAATTTACAAACAAGAAAAGAAAAAAAATTAGAATTTTGTCTAGTAACAACGATTTCGCCTAGCCTTTTGTACGATTCTGAAATTTATACAACCTACAAAATTTGGGTCTGTTGAAAATTTGATTATAATCATACCGAGAGGTTCTTTGTGATGATTAATTTACAATTAAATAATGTCATGGAATTTTGTATGCAATTTTTCAACCTATTAAAATAAGTGTTTATGAATTGATCTCATCCTTTAAGATTTTTTTAGTTTTTTTTGTTTAATAACCTTCTCATTGATAATATTTTTAATTCAATCCTTACGAAGTTGCATAAGAATAGTGAGCTAAATTATTGGCAATAAAACAAATAATCTGGTGAGCTAAATTTAGTATTGCAGTATTCTATGAAAAAGTCAGACTAATCAAAAAAATTATTTTTATAAATAAACAATTTATTTCTCAATTTTTGATTGTTTGAATTAGAGTCACAATCTTTTTCCTTTTTATGTTTTCCACCTTATTTTCTTTGAGTTGCTAATCTAGTTTAAAGGAAGTTGACCAATATATCAACACGTTCTTTCTTATAAAGGTACAGCAAACCATCTTTATCTAATAGAACTAATTTAATTTAACATTAAAAATTAATAAAATCAACTGTAGAATTTCTACGGTGTCGCTAAAAATGAATAATGATTCTTTCTTTCTAATTTACTTTATTTGTTTATTTTAATTAGGGGTACGAAAAATAGAGAAATGAAAAGGAAGATTACAACGTAAAAATTCAATTTATTTTTTTTGTGTGAAAATTCAAATAGTCAATCAATTTAGTTATAATGATACTCTGAGTATCAATTATTGTATAAACTAATTACTCATATTCCTTTTATTCTTTCCTTCTTTTCACTTTACTTATCACATCTTGCATTTCGAGAATTAAATGATACGAATTTTGATCAATATTTTAAGAAGAATTGCAACTTATGGTAGTTTTTATATATTAAACTTAACTTTAAAAAATAGTTAAATTTACTCTCGTTAAGTAAAAATATGACAAGTAAAAAAGAACGGAGAAAGCGATAAAAATCATTTGTGTTTAATTAAGTGGTTATCACTATTAGCAATGTGTTTTAAATGTAGGGAAATGAGAACCACAAAATGAATGAAGGCAACTCATTTCATCTTCATGCAATGAATATGGGGCCCTTTGTCATTTACGAATGTACCTTTGCCCAATACATGTCTAACAAGCGTTTGGTTAAGCAACCTATCATAAATTGCCATTACACAAATTAATAATTTGGTCCCTATATTATGAATAAATTTGGTTTTCGATTCTCGTGATATATAAAAATAATATATTTAATCTTGAATCAATTGAATTGTATATACTCCCTCCGTTCCATATTATAAGTCATCTTTTTCATTTGCACTTACATTAAGAAATAAGGTAATTTTACCCTTATGCCCCTATTTAATATTTTTTTAATACAACTTTGTAATAAATGATGAAATGTTAGATTTCAAAAATATAAATGCATTTGAATGACTATTTTTAATTTTACTATTTGGAGCCAAAAAATTTCACCAATTGATCCAAAAAATTTATAAAATCAAGTTTTTCCCACCTCAATTTTCCTATATATTTTGTGTAAAATATTTTCTTATATTTTTATATATAAATTCTTAAAGCAAACATGACAATATCACAAAATATTCAAATTTCATTACTTCAAATTGATCTAAATTTTCCTGCTGAATCTGATGTTATTGATAATGAAATTAGACAACAAATGAATTTTAGTTCTAGTTCAACAAATCATTTGTTTTTTTATTTAAATGGTGCATAACTCCTTTATTTGGATCTTGATTTTTCTCAATTTGGCTTTCATATGTTTTGGTTGAGTCTTCTATTTTTACATCCTTTGAACTTTTTGAAACGTCATCCTCCTTGATAAAATTTGTTGAAGCTTCAACTTTCAAGATTATTTTTGAATTTTTTTTCATCTTTTATTTTTAATTTGTTTGTTGATATTTTTTTTCAAAATCAGATTTTATAAAATAAGTAGTGAATAAAGAAAGTAGTTAATTAATGAATGAAGTACTCTCCCAATGAAATTAATTACTTGTAAATTTCCTAGGTTAGTCAAAGTAAATATATTTTCAAGATTAATTAATTAATCAATCAAGGGTATAATGGATAAAATATGATAATTTATGCATAAATTTCATAAAATGACATATATTGTGGTCCAGCTATTTTTAGAAAGAGGTGACTTGTAATATGGGACGGAGGGAGTATTTAATAGGTAGAAAATACGTTGTTAGACTATTTTAAAATTGGTTTGTTTCGATTAGCTCAAGGGTAATATTGACTTATCATTTCATATTTTTAGAGGTATTGTTTGTAAGACAGGTATTTTTGAGCTATTTAGTTATTTAAACGATATTTTTGAGTTACCTGGCTAAGTTGGAGCAGAGAACATGAAAAAAATCTATGAAAACGAACACGTCGGTGAATCAGTCAGAACCAAAACCAGGCCATGTGTCATCTGCTATTTAAATAGCTCCCAGGAGGAATGAAGTTGGTCCATCGAATCAACTAACAAGAAGATCATATTTGAACCAAAGAGGTAACATAGGGCAAATTGACCTATTTTAAATGCCCCTTTTCATCCCTTTTATTTATATCTCCTTTAACTATGAGCCTATGACCATTACAATGAGTTCAATTTGTGTTCATAGGATATTCGTTAATTAATTGAATTATAAAACTAAGTAAATTTTTCATTTTTATTTCGTAATTCTTCTTCTTATTATTATTTGATATCATGAACACAATAATTGTGAGTTGTACTTATTTGATAGTAATGTTTACCAATTTTTTTCAACTTCTACTTATAAAGTCCATATCAGTAGACTATTAACTAACTTATTCCTCATAATTGTTACGTTGGAAAATAAATGCTTCAATCTATCTGTTGTCAAATGTTAGAATAAATTTCTTTAATATTTGATAGTGCTGTACTAGTCCTTCTCTTATTTATATTACTAGACACAGGTGGCCTCTCCAAGCACGAACCCAATATCTTAATATTTTTTAATTTAAAATTATGTGATATAGGTAAAACTTCGAAAGTTGATTAAATTTTAATATGATTTTTAGATATTTACAATGCTAATTATTTTTTGTTTGCGCAAATTTATTGTGAAGAGGTTCATTAAGATATCCATAATTAATGTATTTTTCATCATCGATAGTTCATATTTTACTCAAAGTAATTACAAGATATAAACAAATATTATCGACATTCAAATAATAAAGCAATAACTAAAGAATATGAATTTAAAACTACAAGTCATAGCTAAAACGGATTCTATAATTTTGAAAAGATTATACACTAATTAAATTAAAGCAGAACAAAAGAAGTAATTTTTTTAAAAATAATCTGAAACACGCTGAAGCAGGCACGTCGACGGAGACGTGCCTGCTTCAGCGTGAAGTCTTGAATTTAAAACTAAAACTCATAGCTAAAATGGATTCCATAATTTCGAAAAAATTATACACTAATTAAATTAAAGTAAAACGGAAAAAAAAATTAAAGCGTAAACTGTCAAAGTAGAATAAAAGAAGTAAATTTTTAAATATTTTTTCTGAAACACACTGAATCACAAACAGTCTCTTATATAATAAGAGAAAATATAATAAGTTCTCTTTGTTGGAAGTTATGTATCTTTTTCTTTTACTTTTTTCTTTGATAGTGCTATATTAACTTGTTTCACTTATCTTAATCTTGAGTTTGTTGATCACTAATTAAATATTGGTTCGAATTCAATAATATCCTTGACTAATGTAGGCTAACTGCTATAGCCATGAAACTTCTAATATTGTAGCGCAATCTAGTAAAGCATGGATCAAGAGATTTTAAGTTTAAATGTAACTGTAGATAAATTTATATTGTAATATTTTTATCTTCTATCAATATGTTTTCAAAATTATACGTTTTCATCAATTTGTGATAGAAGGTTGCAAACAATAAAAATTAAAGGGAAGAGTGGCAAATATAACCCTTAATTTTGCGATTTAAAATAAATATATTTTTTTATTGAAAAAAATTGTGCCTATACACCATGGTGTCTATATTCTTACCATCTAATAAATGGAGCACTATATTTATTTATTAAAAAATATAGCTCACATGTGGCTTCCTCACCTACTTCATCTGTCCTTTGGCCGTACTCCGCACCGTCCCTTTGTCACGTGTCAAAAAGCCTCAGGCCATACGTGTGCACATTTCCCTCCATTCTCTTTTTCAAATTTTTTATACACCAATAGCATATTCTTTTGGAAAAACAAGGAAATGTCAAATTTACCCTTTGTTATATGGAAAAGATCCATTGTTATCCTTCGTTATACTTTTGGTATAGAAATACACATACACCTCAAGTTAGTCAAGTAGCTCGAATTTACCGCTCCTTTGTTGGGGTCAGGGGCGTAGGCACATGTGTACAAGTGCCTACGTCAGAAAAAAAATATTGTATATACAAGTAAAATGATACATGAAGTGATTAAATAACATATTTTGGACATTATTGACACAATAGGTTGTTGTAGCCTACTGGTTTTACACCTTTTTAATGGGTTTCAAACACCTTGATTGAGTTAGTGATCCCGAGTTTGAATCTCACTAGCAACACTTTTTTGGCAAAAGTACTCATTACCCCCCTGAACTTGAAGCTTTTTATACGGTGTACACCTAAACTAAATTATGTTTTAATTACCCCCCGAATTTGTTTATTCCTCCGTCGCGTACACCTTTTTCGTCCACCTGGCGTAGAAATTGACAACACACTCTACTAGGCGCGTGAGGAAGTGATTTTTTGCCACATCCATAAAGCTACAACGGTAAAAAACATAAAATCTCCATTTTTCTTTAATATTTGACATATTTTAAAGATTTTTCTCTCTTTATTCTCTAACTATTTATTCTCCCTAATCCCTTCTCCCTTTTTCAAATTTCAGAATTTTTCTCTCTTTTTTGTTTTAATTGCTCTTGCTAAATTCATGAATTATAATAGGAGACTTGTTTGCTTATGTGGGACTCCTCCAATTCTAAAAATTTCATGGACAAATGACAATCCCGGACGTAGATTTCTCGGTTGTAGACACTATGGGTATGTATTGTTTCATATTTTTTTGCTTTTTATTTGCCAAGTTCGTATTATGTAATTTTTTTAACTTTGATTTTATAAAATGCAGACCTCAATTCGAAATCCTTGTAAGTTTTTCGATTGGTATGATCTAGAATTTCCTAGCCAGGCGAATACTGTGATTTTGGGTCTGTTGAAGAAGACCAACAAACAAGAAAAACAGCTGAAGTGTAGAAGGATGTTGAAACTGATTTTGGGCATTAGTTTGATATGTAATGTGATATTGTTCTTTTATTTAGTATGTCGTTGAAATTTTTTTTGTGAATGCAATTGTTATTAACGCAAGGTCTTTTGGTTCTAGGGTTCTCATTTTGTGGATTAGTTTGGTTTGGTGTTTTAGTGATGTATGTTTCTGCTGATTAAAGCTATATATATATATCTTTGATGTTCAATTGACTTGTCCTTTTTTCATAAAACTACAGTTACATGTAATTGGTAATATGATAACAAAACACGAAATAATAACATAAAGGCACAACATAACTAGTGCTTTATTGATCATCAAACACAAACATCATAGTGTTTCATTGTTTCAACCAACAACCACAATAACTTAAGTTAACCACCAAAACAAAAAACAGTCACTACTTTAAGTTTGGTTGAACAACCACACAAGCACCAAAACACAAAACATACACTACTTTAAGTTTGGTTGAACAACCACACAACTAAGAAGTTTTCTTTGAGGGTGATTTTCCCTTGGCTTGTGCCCTTGTTTGAATTCCAGCAGCTTTTGATCTGGTTTGAATATGACGCATAACACTTTGGACTTGAAGTTCTCTTTGAGTCATGGCCTGTTTGCCTTTCCACATCAGTCCCTTGGTAGGTTTAAAACCAGTATCACCTGTCACATGCGCAGAACTCACCACACCAGTATTAACCCTCATACTGCTAGACAATCCTTGCTGCAATATTAACAACATAGTTATTTTGGGTCTCACATTTAAAAATATAATTTTGACAATTTTATAAGACACTTACACTAATACATGTATATCCAGTATCAGCAACAAATACACCTTGTCCAACCACTTTAGGCCTCTTCTTGTAACCACTTCCTGCATCTCTTTTTGTACCAGTCTTGCTGCTGCTTGCTATTTCATATTGACCTCTACCCCTCTTTTTCCCAGTGGTGGACTAATGTGAGTAGAAAAAGAATATAACAAGAGACTAAATTAATAAGTAACCTAATCTAATTTATAAAAGTAAATTAATTTGAATGTACCTCTTGAGTGGGTGTTGGTGTAGACTTAGGTTTAGGATTTTTTGGACAATTTCTCTTGTTATGATTTGCTCCTTTGCAAATTGAAAATGTCATTACTGTCCCCATTCTTGGCAACTTCCCAGCTTTTCTCACTTCACCAATTTCTCTTCTTCTGTTCTTTGGTGGCCTACCAGGCATTTGCCTTGCCTCAGGTGGTTCAACCATTGGGTTTCTGCTTTCAGGCCACATTTTCATGTTTGGGACTGGTTGAATGAAATGAGAATATGTCTTTAGATATGTTTCTTTTCTATACCAGCTTGAAATTGCTTGTGATGCATCCATGTTCAAGTGGTTCATTGCTGCTATACCATGTGCACATGGGATACCTTTTAATTCCCAAGATCTGCAACTACATTTTTGTTGACCCAAGTTCACAGTGTGCTTGTATACCCCTTCTAACACTTCAAATCCATCATCACCATTCCATTCAATGTTGCACTGCATTGATCTTGTTACATTGGTATTGAATACCATCATTGCCATTGGAGATATTCTATTTGTCCATGTTTCAGCAAATGCTCTTGACTTACTCACCATACTCATCACCTTAACTCTAATTTCTTCCAACATAGTTACAATAGTCTTGTTCCTAGGTCCCAAGATCCAAGCATTGAAACTCTCTGCCATGTTGTTA
>JAJONZ010092127.1:0-20024 GCA_029582445.1 Solanum paucissectum | reverse complement strand
TCCAGATATTCTATTCATCCAGGTGCCACTAAGATGTACCGCCATCTGCGGGAAGTCTATTGGTGGAATGGTATGAAAAGAGATATAGCAGATTTTGTGGCTAAGTGCCCCAATTGCCAGCAAGTCAAGGTAGAAAATCAGAAACCAGGACGTATGACACAAGAGATTGGCATTCCTACTTGGAAGTGGGAAGTGATCAACATGGACTTCATCACGGGTTTACCTCGTACTCGCAAATAACATGACTCCATTTAGGTGATTATTGATAGGGTTACTAAGTCTTCTCACTTTTTGGCTGTCAAGACTATAGATTTGGCGGAGGAGTACGCCAAGCTTTACATTAATGAGATTGTGAGGTTGCATGGGGTTCATTTTTCTATAATCTCAGATAGAGGTCCTCAGTTTACCTCATATTTCTGGAAATCATTTCAGAAGGGTCTTGGTACTCAGGTTAACCTTAGCACAACATTCCATCCACAAACGGATGGTCAGGCAAAGCGTACCATTCAGACCTTAGAGGACGTGTTGAGAGCTTGTGTTATCGACTTCAAGGGTAGTTGGGACGATCACCTTCCTCTTACTGAGTTCATCTACAACAATAGTTACCATTCCAACATTCAGATAGCCCTTATGAGGCATTGTATGGGCGTAGATGTAGATCTCCAGTTGGTTGGTTTGAAGTAGGTGAAGCAGCCTTGATAGGACCAGATTCAGTCCTTGATGCTTTGGAGAAAGTGCAACTCATTAGAGATAGACTTAAGACTACCCAGAGTTGCCAGAAGTTTTATGCAAATGTGAGAAGAAGGGAACTAGAGTTCCAAGTTGATGATTGGGTTTTCCTGAAAGTGTCACCTATGAAGGGGGTGATGAGATTTGGCAAGAAAGGGAAGCTCAGTCCTAGATATTTAGGCCCTTACCGAATCTTGAAAAGGATTGGTAAAGTGGCTTATGAGTTAGTGTTGCCAGCATACTTAGCAGCAGAGCATTCGGTTTTTCACATTTCACTTTTGAAGAAGTGTGTGGGTGATCCAACATCCATAGTGATATTAGAGAGTGTGGCTGTAAAATATAGCCTTTCATTTGAGGATGTACCAGTTGAGATTCTTGATCGTTAGGTTATTAGGTTGAGAAACAAAGAAGTCACTTCAGTCAAGGTTGTATGGAGGAACCAATTCGTAAAGGAAGCTACTTGGGAAGCAGAAGCAACCATGAAGTTCAAGTATCCTCACCTATTTACTTCCGATTCCATTCCAGCTTGTGGTGATAGTTCCTCTTTAGTTTTTCAGTCATTCATACGAAAATTCAGTCTTAGAATCATGTTCCTTCAGTTTGTACTTGCATTTTCAACGTATTTGCATGCTCTTAGAACTCAGTTTAGTCAGAAATTCAATTCTCAGTTTTTAGTGGTAGGGATTGCAGTCTTTCCCTCTATTTCAGCTAGTTTAGTCTTCATTCGAGGATGAATGTTCTCAAGGGGGAGATAATGTAACACCCCGTATCCTAGATAGACCAAAATGCAGATTTTTAAAAGTTGCAGGTGCAACCTACGATCGCCACCTATAGACCATAGTATGACCTACGACCCATGCTGTGGGTCCTTCGTTCACCACTGCAGCCCCTCCCAAAAATCCAGCTAAGAAAAATTGGCTAAGTCTCAACCCACGGATAGACCTATGGTCCGTAGGTCAGACGAAGGTCCGTAGTTTGTGTCCATGGATTAAGACTCATTTACCCAGCCTCTAACACGAACTATGCTCGATCAACATGGACCGTCGTTCGATCCACAGTCCGTTGGTCTGACCGTAGGTGAGCGTTAACAGCCAGTTAGAGGAAAATTATTGATTTTGTCAACTTCAAATGGTCATAACTCATAGCAAAAAAGGAATTATGTGTCCCATGACCTATTATATGATAGATAATTGAATCCTCTTTCCAACACCACCAAGTTAGCTAAAATCCGACCTCCGAGTAAAAGGTTATACTCGTTTTAGTGAAGCCTTGTCGAGAAGACTGGACCTACGACCCCAATCTATGGACCGTAGATTGAGCTACGACCCGTAGGTCCAATCCCCAGGTCACTCTAGTAGCAGTTAATTCAGGGGTCTTTTGGTCTTTTCCTATTTTGTTGGACCCCTAAGATACGTCGTTTAGAGCCTAAATCATGAGGTTTTAGTCAGTTAAGCCTAGAAACATAATTAGAACTTACCTAAGTCAAGTCATTAATCAAAAATTAGAAAAATTAGAACGCTACGAGGAGAAAGAAGTCAAGAACCCTAGTTCAAGAACACAACAAGTTTTCGTCAGTTCCAGCGTAGAAATAAAAGGATTTTCCGTGAAATTCATCACCAGGTATGTGAGATTTCACTAGTGGGTTCCTTTTGCCCATTAGGTCCCTAGAATTCAGTCAGATTATTGATTCCATGATTATGAACAGACCTAGGGTTTCTAGAATTTCAACAGATCATCATGAATTAGTTATTTAAATGGTCCAAATTAGATTATCATGTTATTGCTCAGTTTATTGCATGACTTTCAGAACCCTAGCTATGTATTTCTTTAGTTCGTGAATTACACATGCTAGGTCAGATATTTCAGTATTCAGTTATACATACCTCAGTTTATGAATGCATCATTATCAGATTAATTGTTGCATTCTCAGTTTTGCATGTTCAGTTTTGAGCTATCCAGTATTACCAAAATTCGGTCATAATGTGTTAATCACTTAATCTATTGGCAGTAGCATAATACCAAGTTGAACTAGGGTTCAACGTACCCATATAGTCCAAGAACTACGAGCCACGTAGGTGTAAGTCCCCTCCGTGGGCATCATTTAGTGATCACGCCAGCATGCCTCTATACCTTTGGCCGGGTATATTTGGTTCTCTCGATGGGGCGTATACATCGGACTCCACATTTAGCTCATGTGGTTTTATGGTCGGTTATTAGTAGCTCCCATAGTTCAGTCATATTCTATTGCATTGACCATTTATCAGTATATCTAGTATTCAGTTTCAGCATGTTATAAATTGGTCACTACCTTCAGTTATCTCAGCATTCAATATCTATGTCATGTTCAGATTTTATCATTACTTATTTTCTTTGTTCAGTTATATGTTATTTCAGCTATATTCTATCCTGCATGCTCAGTACATTTGAAGTAATGACACATACTCTGCGCTACATCTTCTCGTGATGTAGGTTCAGGTTCTCAACATCCAGATCACTCTTAGATCGGTTCTCAATCTCCAGTTCAGCAGAATCAGTGGTGAGTCCTCCTTCCCCGAGGACAATAGTCATGAGTTTTTTTTCAGTATTTTTAGTCCTTTAGTTTTAGTTTTTCTAGACTTAGCTGGGGCCTATCCTAGCATTTCTAGTCAGTTAGAGGCTATTTTCCGACATAGATAGATTCAACTTAGTATTGAGTTAATATCTTCCTTGTATTAAACAAATCAATTTTCATTCATCTCAGTTATAGTATATGGGTATTTCCTATCATTTAAGATTTATTTATGATTATAGCTTCTAAACATTTTTATTATTCAGTTATATTTAGCATGCTCATGATTATGCCAGCAGGGTTAGCTTGGGATCAGCTGTGGTCCTATGTCCCATGTCTGTGTCTCCGGGGTAGTCTCGGGGCATGACAAGAACTATCATTTTTACTCAACTCATTTGCAAACCCTCTCCTCAAGAACTCAAAACAACACTCCATTAACAATTAAATTCAAGAACCCTTCAAGAAGTCAACAATTCAACATCAAGAATGAAGTCATGGGTAAAAGATTACGTGATTGGTGTAAGGGAAAAGAAACCCAACACTAGGGAAGCTTACATACCTTAATTTGGCAAAAAAAATCCTTGATTTGCAAGAAATCTTGGTGAATGATTGAACTCCTCCTTGTTTCATCCTCTTGAACTCCTCTCAAAACCATAAGCATGATTTTGAATTATGAAAACTAATCCAAGTATGTTTAGACCCCTAAAATATTCCCAAAGATGTTTAAATCTAATGGGGTAAGGAAATGACAAAAATACCACTCATTAATTCAGGTAATTTTCCTTAACTGGACAGACTGACTTCAAATGGGCATATCTCTCTCATCCGAACTTGGATTTAGCAAACTCGGTGGCGTTAGAAAGATGATTCAAATTTTTATTTGATATCTTATGGGCCACCTAACTCATCTTGTACTGAAAGTTATTGTTGTTTGAAGTTGACCCAAAACTCACAACTTAAGCTTAACTTGAACTAATCTCAAATTAGCTCTTTCCAAATTAGTTCTTTCTTAATTTAGCTCTTTCTAAGGCTGAGGTATTACAATATCTCCCCCTTGGGAACATTCCTCCTCGAATGAGATCACTCTAAGTAGATTAAGGGTGGCGACATCTAACACCCAGGTCAAACACCCAACATACAATTTAACACAACATATCATATCAATTAAAAGATTATTTTACAAAAACTATTACCTTGGTCTGGAATTTCTCCGAAAGGAAAGAGATGTGGGTATCTCTTCTTCATATCCTCCTCAGCCTCCCAAGTAGTTTCATCAACCAACTGGTTCCTCCATAAGACCTTGACTGATGCAACCTCCTTGGTTCTCAACTTGCGATCTGAAGATCAAGTATCTCATTGGCACTCCTCATAAGATAGGTTGTCCTTAATACCAATATTTTCAGCAGGTACAATAAGTGAAGGATCGTCCATACATTTCTTTAACATTAAAAAGTGAAATATCGGATGGACTGCTCCTAACTCTGACGGTAGCTCCAACTCGTATGCTACACTGCCAATCCTCTTAGATATCCCATAAGGACTAATATTTCGGGGACTAAGTTTTCCCTTCTTTCCAAACCTCACAACACCTTTCATGGGTGAAACCTTCAAGTACACCCAAGCATCCACCTTAAACTCTAAGTCTCTTCTTCTAACATCAATATAAGATTTCTAACGACTTTGCATTATTCTCAACCTTTCTTGAATGACCTTCACTTTCTCCATAGATTGATAAACCAAGTCTGGCCCTATTAACCCAGCTTCACCCACTTCAAACCATCCAATAGGATATCTACATCTTCTCCTATAAAGAGCCATCTGGATGCTAGAGTGATAAATATTGTTGTAAGCAAACTCAATGAGAGGTAAGTGATAATCCCAATTATCTTTGAAATCGATCACACAAGCCCTCAACATATCCTCTAAAGTCTGAATCATATGCTCTGCTTGACCATCAGTCTGATGATGGAAAGTTGTACTCAAATTTGCCTTCAAACCCAAAACTTTCTAGAAAGACTTCCAGAATTGTGCGGTGAATTGCGCACCTCTATCTGAAATGATGGACACTGGAATTCCATGAAGTTTAACTACATCTTGAATATATAATATGGCATAATCTTCTGCTGAATAGGTTGTCTTTACAAGTAAGAAATGGGTTGATTTAGTCATTTGATCTACAAACACCCAAATCGAATCATGTTGCATGCGAGACTGCTTCAAAATGGTAATGAAATCCATATTGATCATCTCCCACTTCCATTCTGTAAGATCTATGTTCTAGCCATACCATCGTTCCTCTGGTGCTCTACCTTGACTTATTGGCAATTCAGACACTTAGCAACGAACTCTGCAATACGCCTCTTCATACTACTCCACCAGTAGACTTCTCTCAAGTCTTGATATATCTTTGTGGAACCTGGATGGATAGAGTATATAGAGTTATGAGCTTCCTCCATGATCCTCTATAGAAGTTCATCCACCTTTGGTGCTCACAACCTACCTTGATACCTTAATACCATCTCCCCCTTATTCAAAAGTCATCACTTTCTGCTTATGAACATTTGCCTTCAATTTGAGTAAAACAGGATCTTGGTCTTGTTTCTTTTTCACTTCGAACACTAGGGATGATTCAGCTCCATTCATCACCACTAATCCTCCTTCATTGGAATCTATTAACCGGACTCCCAATCGTGCAAGTCTGTGCACATTTTTTGCTAACTCCTTCTTCCCTTCCTCAACATGGGAAGTACTGACCATAGATAACCTACTCAAGGCATCAACAACAACACTAGCCTTACTAGGGTGATAGAGAATACTCATGTCATAATCCTTTAGTAATTCCAACCACCTCCTTTGTTTGAGATTAAGTTCTTTCTGACTATACACATACTGAAGACTCTTGCAGTCGGTGAACACACCAACATGAACATCATAGAGATGGTGACACCATATTTTCAAAGTAAACACTATAGAAGCCAACTCTAGATCATGGGTTGGGTAATTCCTCTCGTAAATCTTAAATTGTCTAGAGGCATAAGCTATAACCTTGCCATTCTGCACTAATACACAACTCTAGACACATCACAATACACACCAAAGCCTTGTGTATCCTCTGGTAAAATCAATATTGAGGCAGTAATCAACCGTGTTTTCAATTCCTGAAAGCTTTTTTCACAAGCTTCAGACCATTGAAACTTTATTGTCTTCTGAGTCAACGTTGTCAAAGGGAACAAAATAGATGAGAACCCCTAAAATATCCTTCTATAATAACCAGCCAACCCTAAGAAACTCCTAATATCAGTTTGAGATGTGGGTCTAGGCCAATTTTATACTACCTCAATTTTCTAAGTGTCAACTCGAATCCCATCACCAGAAATAATATGGCCCAAGAACGCCATAGACTCAAGACAAAAATCACACTTGGAAAATTTGGCATACAACTCTCTATCTCTGAGAGTTTGAAGAACTACTCTGAGATGACTATAATGATTCTCCTAATTCCTTGAATAAATATAATGTCATAAATAAACATGATAACAAACATACATAGATAAGGCTTAAACACTTTGTTCATAAGATCCATGAACGCTGAGGAGCATTAGTCAAATCCAAAGACATGACTAGAAACTCATAATGACCATAGCGGGTCATGAATATTGTCTTTGGAATGTCACTTTCTCTTACTCTCAACTGATGATAGCCCGATCTGAGGTCTATCTTAGAAAAGCAAGTGGCACCCTGAAGTTGATCGAAAAAATCATTAATTCTCGAAAGGGAATAATTATTCTTTATAGTAACCTTGTTCAATTGGCAGTAGTTAATACACATCCTAAGATAACCATCTTTCTTCCTCACAAATAAGACTGGAGCGCCCCAAAGTGAGACACTTGGTCAAATGAGACCTTTATCAAGAAGGTCTTTCAACTACTCATTTAACTCTTTCAACTTAGCAGAAGCCATTCTATATGGTGGAATAGAAATAGGTCGAGTATCATGAATAATATTTATACCGAAGTTTATTTCTCTCTAAGGAGGAATACTAGGAAGATCATCTGGAAAGACCTCTGGAAGCTCACTCACAACGAGAACTGACTGAATAGGTGGTGTCTCAACACTAGAGTCATTACCTCAGACTAAGTGATAGATGCTCCCCTGGGAAATTAACTTTCTCGCCTTAAAGTATGAAATAAAACGACCCTTAGGCACTATTGAACTACTCTTCCACTCAATAACTGGCTCATTAGGAAACTAGAACTTAACTAATCGAGTTCTACAATCAACTGAGGTATAACAAGCATGAAGCTAGTCCATACCTAGAGTAGCATCAAAGTCTACCATATCTAACTCGACTAAGTCAGTCATGGTGTTCTTGTGATTGACAGAAATGGTACAATCATGATAAACTCTCTCAACTAGAATAGACTCACCAACAGGTGTGGAAACACTGAAGGGCTCAAGAAGTTTCTTAGGAAAAATATCAAAATTCATAGAAATGTATGGAGTCACTAAAGATAGACTCGCACCTGGATCAACAAATGCATAAACATCAAAAGTAAAAACTTTGATTATACTAGTGACAACATCGGGTGAATTCTCTTGCTCTTGGGGACTAGTAATAGCATACAAACGGTTTGTTCCTCCACCTGTACCTGAAATAGCTCATCTAGGTGCAGCTCTATCTCATGGAGTCGTTGAAGAAGATTGGGCTCTTTTTCCCCCATTACCACTACTCTGCCTGTTCTTAGGGCACTCTCTCAAGAAGTGACCATTCTGACTACACTTGAAGAAACCAGTGGAGCCATCACGACACGCTCCTGGGTGGTTGCTACCAAACTTAGCACATGCAGAAGTCTAATTACCTCATTGTGCCACACTACCTTGAGATTGTGCAGGTCTAGCCCTGAAGTTCGGATAATTCTGATTCTTATAATCACATATGTTCCTTGGTGCAGGTGCACTAGCAGATAATGGAGCAGGTCCAGTTGGCTTTTGTTGGAAAGATGACCGGTTCACATTGCTCTTTCGCTGCCCAGACTCATTTCCTGTTGTGTTAGCCTTCTTGGTTTGAAACTCTTCTCTATCTCTCAGCTTATCTTCCGCAACTTGTTGCACATGGATCATTAGCCTTGCTATGTCCATGTCTCATATCAGTAACCATCTCCGGAGCATAATGGGACAGTTGAGTGAACTTGAGTCTATACTTATACACACTCATGGATTCCTTCATCAAGTTAAGGAATTATCTTACCTTCGCCTCCCTTAGATCAGGAGGAAAGAAACGCCCCAAGAAGGCCCCTTCGAATATAACCCAACTCACAATTGGTGCGCCCTCAACTCTAATCTTCTTTCATTGGTCGTACCAGACTCTAGCAACACCCTTTAGTTGGTATGAAACTAGTTTCACACGTTCAACATATGCAAAGCATGTATCACCTCAAACACTTTCCGCAACTCTTCTAGAAAGTTTTCGGGATCCTCAATGACGCTTGAACTGGTGAAATCTAGAGGGTTCATTCTCAAGAACTTACGGATCCAAGACGTATCTGCCACATCCTATCGATTTCCTCTTTGTTTCCCAGCTTGGTTGGTCACAACTTGACACAACATTCGGATAGCATCCCAGAACTCAGAATTAGTGACCTCTAATTGGGGTTGCACTTCTGGTGCATTGGGTACCCCTTGATCCTGAGTATCATCATTCCTCCTAGCAAGACGACCTCGGACAGCTCTACGTGGAGGCATGATTTTAAAAGATATGCGCAAGTACGAATTAGAAAGAAACATTTATAGAATTGAACTCTATCACATGAAAAGAGTATGAAGGAAGTGAGATAGTTCCTAAATGTCGTAGCCTCCTAATTTTAGATGTGGCGCGCTTCACACTGATAACTAAGACTCTACCGACATGGCTTCATAGACACCCTAGGACTCTTGAACTCTGTGCTCTGATACCAAGTTTATCAAGCCCCAAGCCTACACCCTGGACGCGACTGGCACTCGAGAACCATTGCTGGTTACCAAGCGAACCCTTGGAGTGACTCAATACTCAGTGGAAGACATACTTATAAATATAAGAACCCAAAAGTAACTCAACTCATAACCAAACAACTTCTTGTACTAGAGATGCACATGCCACGAATTCAGATTCCATAGTTTAAAGAGTTGTGCAAGTTTTTTTCTTACTTTTTCATGAAATAGCACCACCATTAAGTAAGAAAGCATAACCAGAGGTTGATTTTCTATCACATTGGTCACCTGTCCAATCAACTTATGTATAACCTCTTATGAAATAATTAGATCCACTATAACATAGAGAATGATATGCAGTTTCCTTTAGATATCATAATATTCTCTTTGTTACTTTCCAGTGATCTCTCTCGGGCTTGGATTGATACTTGCTATCCAGACTTATGGCATAGCAAATGTCTGGGTTAGTAGACAACATAGCATACATGAAACTCCCAATAACACTAGAATATGAAACTTGGGACATGTCTTCCTTTTCTTTATCAGTATATGGACACATTTCAAGGCTTAAAGTTTTACCCCTTGCTACAAAAGTGTTTTATTTAAATAAGGGAAAACGATGGGTTTTAAGAGTCGGCACTTAATTTTTAAAGAAAAATCAAGAAAACTTATTTCAAAAGATTAAAATAGTAAATCTAATGAAATTATTAAAATGGGGTTCGGGGTTCATATTAATATTCTAGGAAGGGGTTTAAAGCACCTACAACATCCGCTAACACTCTGTTCACCAACGATTTGACTAAAACATTTGACTAACTTGAAAGATTAACTAAATAATGAAAACTCACATTTTATTGGAAGGGAAATAAACTAAGGGAAATTTTGAAGTAATTAATTCATATGTTGCAAGACGACAAACAAAATAAAATAAAACTAAGTAATGAATAAAAATATAAGTATTTTAATTTGAACATGAAAAGGAGAAACGAATTTCTTTGGGGAGTTTAATTAAATAAAACCAATTCAAACAAAAGGTTAGTCAATACAAATAAGCAAATAAATAAATCTTTGGACTTAGGCTTTCTTGCCCAAATTCAATTGATGTTAAGCTTTTGGACCACCTGTCCTAATTCTAAGGTTTGCCATAAATGGATTTGGCGCATTTTTGGGGTTTTTTAGACCCATATCTCTGCTAAGACCTGCTGTAACATACATTGTTGGGCCTCGACCTAATTTTCTTTCCTGTATATCATACATATATAAAATGTATATCGGCATATATTAAGCTGCATATCAGCTTACTTCTTTTGAATTCCTGTAAATGGGCTTCCTTTTCCCTGTAATCCTGCGTTTAAACTAGTATTGCTATATTTTTGTGACTGTACACAGCAAGTATATCAATGTATACAGATCACATCTTAGCATGTTCTCAAATTTCCGGAACATGAAAATTCAATTTCCAGCCCACATTTATTGTCTTCAACCTATTCACCTGCTTATCTATTGGCAATGAGGCTAACTCGAGAGAGAAACAAGTGGATGTGGGTCTTTACGACCCATTCGGAATATGGAGGAGGAAGATAGGAGTCCAAGAGGACTCGGAAGGCATCACATGCAACAGAAAGTGAAAGAGAACATTAATAACTGATCAAACTCGATTTGTTAAAGCAAGTAAATACACACTTAACACATGGAAAGGGATTTATCAATTATTTTATTTTTTTGATGACAACATGACTCAAAACAAAGCAGAACAAACACTATAATGCTCAACTAATTATGGAACCTATTTATGGTATGAGTAGAAATGAGCTAATATTTCCAGCATGCTTAACAATGGCCCGAAAAGGGAAATAGGGAATCAACTTTGAGAGAAAACAAGAACTGGAGAAAGAGGAGAAAAAAACAAACAACAACAGGGACTCACACTTTTATAAACTATACCGCAAATAAGGAGCATTCCGACTAAAATTTAGACAAAGAAGACAACAAACCGATTCTAAGACCGACATGCTAAACAATAAGATGAACACGAGATTAAATAAAATAGAGAAAGCCAGTCATTGCACCCCAACAAAATAGTAAATAATACAACATACGATTTCATATCAGCTAAATTTCTGAGATTCTACCTTCATTTCAAAAGGAAAACAAATAATATTACAGTAACAAAGTGAAAGAAACCTGAAATTTAAGCAATGGAAGACAAGAAAATACTGATTCAAACATCGAAACAAGTAAAGAGAAGCAGGCAATGAAATAAATTCCAAACAGAAAAACATCAACTACAAAATGGCAAAAGAAAATTTTGAATCAACGCTTAAGAGTAAATACCAAAATCATTTAAAGAAAAACATAACATATCAAATCGTCTAGAGCTCAATAACAAATAATAGCAAATAATAAATAGCCAGTAACATCACTGGAACAAAAAAATATGAGGAAAGTATTAAGAAGGAGAAAGCGCTACCTTCTTCTGGGCAACAAACTGAGACAACGAACCGAGAGAGAGCTTTCCACGACCTTGTATTCTCAACACAAATAGAGAAACTAACTTGAGCAAAGATATTGAATAAATGTCCCCTGGAACTTGAACATTACCGAAAAAAGTTTGAATGAAAAGCTTTCAGAGTAGAAACTTAAAGAGCTCGCACCAAAAGGATTCAAGATTATCTTTATAAGTTTATAACTCTATGTTCTATTCTATCTCTCTTCCCTAGTTGGTTTTCTGCCAACATTTTTTCCAATCCTTAACAATGAAGATGAGGGAATTATTTATAGGAGGGAATTAAGCCAGATTTGGGGGGAAATTAGGAGAGATTTGGATGGCTTTTCAAATTTGAAATTTGAATTTCTTCCAGGATAAGGTTGCCAGCCAGCTCGAAATAGTACCAATTCCAATGGATTGAAGAGGAGAACCGTCCAATTTGAAGAGCAGGGATGGATGAAGCACAAGATGGAGACATCTGGATTATTCTCCAATGATCTTGGTACGAATGAGTAAGGAGAGAAGAGAGGGATGCGGGTTGTGCGAGATGGGTCAGGTCTGCGGTGCTGCTCGATTTGCTGCTAGGTTGCAGTTTGAATAAGAAACACGTGAAGGGGTCGGTCGTTCTGGTACATTGTTGTTGAATGGGTTTCTTTTGTAATTGAATTGGATATGGGCTGGGAATTGTATCCTGAATTGGGTCGGTTGATGCGCCTTAGGAAGGTTACTGAAATACACGTTTTATGTTTCTCATATTTCCAATATCCCTTTCTATTTCTAAAAACCTCTAAATCCCTTATTTCTTTAATGTATCCGAGCCAGTATTTAATGTATTCGAGCTACATATTATGTATCCGGTTTATTTTATAATGTATCCGAGCTAGTTTTTAATGTATCCGAGCTACATATTATGTATCCGGTTTATGTTATAATGTTTTCGAGAAGCTCTTTAATGTATCCGAGCTACATATTATGTATCAGGTTTGTGTTACTTTTTAAGGGATTAATGTAATTATAAACTAAAGAGGGATAGAATGTAATTTCATATTAAAACTATGTGATACCTGAAATTTACCCAAATTGAAATTGGATATTGGGTCAGTGAGGATGGCCCAAATGGTCTCTTGAAGGGTTTAAACAGAAAATAAAATGGTTAGATTTGTAATAGGTAAATGACCACATGATTTGCAATTATGGCCATGGGAATTAAGAAGTCAGTCAAATTGAGTTTAATTTAGGGGATTTGACTAAAATTTAAACAAGATGAATTAATATTGATTAATTAACAAGCTTCTTAATTTTAACGAAATAAAATAATTAATTTAATTATAAACTAATAGCTCAAAAAAATTAGTATTAATTAACTAAACCAATTAACCAACTATTTAAGTAAAAGTAAAATCTTTTTTGAGGCAATTTTCGAATATTCATAAAATATACTATTTATATACAAAATTATATAAAATATCATATGTATTATTTTAAAATTTATAAAATGCTTAAAATTACTTGAAAATAACTTTTTAAAAAATATTTGAATTTTTATAAAATTAATTATTCTAAATCGTTTGAAATTAAATAAGCTCGAAAATTTATCCTTATCGTGGAGGGTCAAAATTGGGTGTCAATAAGAAGTATCCATGAATTTGTAACTATTCATTCGAAAGTGTTCGAATATTTTCTTTATATAAGTTTCTTGAGATAAACTCAAAATATTCTTGGAACGGTCTCTTTGGATCTTAACACCTAATATATAGTCTGCTTTACCATAACTTTCATATCAAATGATTTTGAAAGACATGACTTTATAGGTTTCTGATAACGCTCAAATTATGCTCTGAAACCAATTAAAATAGTGAGCGATCGTAGTCAGTAAAAACCCAACGACGAGTATGGGTCGAATCCCACAGGGAATGATATATAAAGCATATTCATCGTCGAAGAAAATAATTGAAGAAACAAATCTGGTTTTCTCCCATATTTTATTAGTATATATATATATACACATATATTTTCTTACTAGTAAAATTACCCGTGCCTTGCGTGGGAAATTAATATTATGGAATTTATAAAATAATACTTAAAACCTATTAGTCATAAAAACTAAAACACTATATTATCTTACATAAAGTATCAGGTAGTAACAAACATTAATAATGTAAAGGAAGATGATAATTATCACATCTTATCATTTCTCTTTCAATCAGTCATCTTTAATTTGATTTTATAATTTATCGTGTTGCTTCCAGAAAGTGTTACTATTTGATATTTTTGGGAAATCAAATAAACATCAACCGGAGATATTAAATTTTCTAATCATTAAATAATCGTTGGTGAAGTGATAAATAAATTTTAAAAGTCTAAAAAATGCGAACAAATATTCTAACTCTAACGTGTAGAAAGTTCAGCCCTACCTGCCGCTTTACATCTATCATTTTAAAGTTCCCCGTTTAAATGTATCATAAGTAATTATTAAAATGAAAAACTAATGGGAGAATGTATCATATTGGACAACAATTCAACTTATTATATACACTTGAAAGGAAAAAATATTACACAAAACTATTCAGTTTGTTTGGGTGTTTTTTAAAAATCAACATACCAGAGTGATGAAGTTCAATTTAAAACTACACTTCTATTCTAATCGCAGTGTAGAGAAACACATTTATTACTTCCAGAAAAGTATTTACAACTTGCAGTAAACTAGAGAATATGTCCATACTTCATATTGAATATGAGCAATTAATTTATTGTGTAGTTGTCTAAGTCTTTGGAATTGATAGAGGCTCCAGTCTAGTCATATTCGTATATAGGTCATTCAGCACATCGTTGAACCCATGTCAAAAGTTTATTGATTCTTGTCTTCTTAACCTGCTTCACTTTGCACTTCAAGGTGCAATAAAGTTTTTAAGGTTTTTATGTCCTTACAATGACATACCAAATTTGAATTTTGTCTTCAAGAGATGGTAGTATAGATATTTCAGGAATGTTTTTACTATACCTTCAACAATTTCAGTATATAAAACTTGTGTGAATGCTCAATTAACATGTATTATTTAATATGTACTAACAAATAGTTATAACAATAACATTGTAGAAACATAGACAACAAAGTTTAAAATATGTACTCAAAAACATCAATTAATAACATAAGCATAAATTAATGACTATAAAAATATACCACGATGTGTACCAATGGAATAAAACAAAAAGAAAAAAAATGAGCTCAGTGAATGCACAATGTCCCCTTACGGAAATTATTTCCCTCTAGTTCCTGAGGTTTAAAGGAATAAATTCTCTCAATATAGAACAATTCTATTAGCCAGTGTATTGATAAAAAAACTATGGTGTATTGAGCCACTCAATAGGAGCAAAGTACACGAATATTTAATTGTGCAAAAGAAGAAGAAAAAGTACTTCAGAATCTTTGTTGTTTTAAAATGAGAGGAAATCCCTCTATTAATAGACAACAAAGGGTAGTGTGAACAAATGTTTATTGTGCCTTATAACTCTTTGGAAAAGTTATAACCCTTCGGACAGGTCACAACCTTTCATAAAAATCATACCTTTTCATAAAAGTCACAACTTTTCATAAAAGTTGCAACTCTTCATAAAAGTCACAAATTTTCATAAAAGTCGCAAATTTTCATAAAAGTCACAACTTTTCATGAAAGGGGAAGGCTAGTTTTTGGAAATCATATATCATATCATATCATCATATCATATATAAAAGAGAACCCTAGGCCCCCTTACGTGGTGCCACCATAAACCAAGATTCTCTTTTAATTTATATATTTCCAAAACTAGCCTTCCCCTTTCATGAAAAGTTGTGAATTTTCTGAAAAGTTGTGACTTTAATGAAGAGTTGCAACTTTTATGAAAAGTTGTGACTTTTATGAAAAGTTGCGCCTTAATGAAGAGTTGCGACTTTTATGAAAAATTGTGACTTTTATGAAAGGTTGTGACCTTTTTGAAGGGTTGCAACTTCTCCAAATAGTTGTAACCTTTTTTATAAGGTACAATAAATATTTGTTCATACTACCCTTTGTTGTCTATAAATAGAGGAATTTCCTCTCATTTTGAAACAACGAAAATTTTGAACCTCTTCTTCATAATTAAATATTCATGTACTTTGCTCATGTTGAGTGGCTCACTAACACCATTTCTTATAGTACAGATCCTGGTATGTATTTTTACCATCATTAATTTATGCTTATGTTATTATAGATAAATGATAAGATGTTATAATTTTCATTTTCCTTTACATTTTTAATGTTTGTTACTACGTAATCATGTATGTAAGATAATATAGTGTTTTAGTTTTAATGACTTATAGATTTTAAGTATTATTTTATAAATTTTGTGATAGTAAATTTTTGCGTGAAGTGCGAGTAATTTTACTAGTATATAAATTAAAAGGAAATCCTGGTTTGTGGTGACGCCATGTAGACGGGCCTAGGGTTGTCTTTTATATATATATATATATATATGATATATGATATATGATATGATATGATATATGATATATAATATTGGGAGGAGAGCCTTGAAACAACATAATATTATCTCTGTGTGACCTATATATCATTGATTTGAGCCATGAAAGAAGTTGCTAATGCTTGCACTAGGGTAGGCTATTTACATCACACATTTCGGCGTCTGGACTTTCCCGGAACCTACTAACACGAAATGCCATTCTTTTAAGTCTTTTCATACGAAGGACAAAAAATAAAGACCACTATATTTAGGGGACGGACACCATGTGTAATATTCTGAAGTTCGATGACATATTTGAGCCTTTTCTCTAATAAGTGACCTTCTTTAAAAAATAAATAATCTCTTACACGTGTATGTACCTTTCAACCAACAGTCAAAAGATCCCTTCCGAGTAAGCTGATAATCGTATGAGAAATGTCCAACTACGATCTAAAATTATGTAAGTTATTACAAACATCAGACAATAGCCTATTATGTTGTATCTAAGGTTGAGAAATATATGAGTACATATTATATCAGGGAGGATAATTTCTGAAGCGTTATATTTTGGACAAATTTCACACAAGGAAAAAATCTAAATGGCAATCTATTTTCTTAAATTAGCCCAATAAATAAGAAAAAAATGACATGCATAGTTGTTTATCAAAATAATAACCCGCAAATATACTCTCTTCAGTTTCATGCCATCAAACGCTGAAGAAGAAGTCTGCAAAGTTATCAACACATCACGGGTAAAGACTCAAGAGCTAATAGAGATAGGCCCTTCCCTAATATTCGATTTGAATACCGCGAGGTACATCATGAAAAATATTACCCAGTAAGAACTCAGTACTGTTGAAAAGTTACTGATTCCATTTTTTCGACGTTTATGTACATTCTTCCATACTAGAATTTGAAGCTTAGCAAGAAGTTTGGTGAATGTGAACGGGGTGTCTATTGACTTGTGGTATATAACAGAGAAGAATGGCATTCAGAAGTATGAAGATAATTTTTTTACTTTTAGGAAGTTGAGTAATGATGACTATTCTCTATCGATCGGGAAATTGATCAAGGATTGCGATTAGGTGTTGGTTATGAAATTGGGCTATATTTGTATCCTTATTTATCAAAGTTTATTTTCAAATTATTTTCTAAAGTTCGTGATTCACAAATCAGACCTGTATTTTGGTCAAGAGGTCAAAATTATTTTCTCAAATTTTTGTCTGATTTTTGTACTTCTATTTGCAAAAAAGGATTGGTTGACATTTGTGTAAATTATTCAAGAATTAGGACCAAAAAGTTGGATATTTTCCCATTTAGTTACTTGACCGTGTAAATTATTTTACACTGTCAATGGATATTAGTTAAACTCTTATTTTTGTACACACTTTAGGTACAATAACAATCTCGAAATTATTATCCCGAATTTAAATGCCAAATGACATATTTATCCTATTTTATAACTCTTCTCTAAAAGTCCCTTAATAAACAAGTTGAAAATTTTAAAATAGTAATATCTTCCTCTGATTCTGGCTCAAAGTTGGAATAGAAAACGTAATTTTTGTCTTTGTAAAGTGTTGTGCTTCTCTCTTTTCATCCTCACATTCTTCAATGTCTGATCAGAGGCATTTGCTTACCATGAAGAAGACATTCTTTTACAATTTCTTTCCCTCAAAAGTTGAAGAAGAAGCTTGCAGAATTAACAACACACCACATTAAGTGACTCGAGATTTGGTGGAGATAAGGGACTTATACCCTACCCCAAGAATCGATCTGCAAAACCCATGGCAGATCAAGAAAAAGATTACCCATGACGAGATCATTGTAGGAATGCTGATGATTCCATTTTTGAGAAGTTTGAGTACATCCTTCGTTACTGGACTTTGGATGTGGCCAAAGTTTGGAGAATGGCTGCAAGGTGTGTGTTGACATGTGGGATGTAACTGAGGAGAATATCCCTAAAAATTTCCTATGGATTTTCATACTAATCCCTATAAAAATCCCCATGTAATTCACACTTTTCTTGTAGTGCTGGTGGCTTAACAAATTATTTGTTCTTATTTCTCCTATCTTGCTTAAAAATTCTGAAGCCAAAGGAGAAAGAGTAAAACAATGTGTCTATAACTCAAAAAAGATAGCAAAAGAACAAAATCACAACAATTGGAACAAAAACATTACATTAGAAGTAAATTATTATTTCATGTTGAAGCTGTAAAAGAGAATAATGAGTGGAAGCAAACCTTGTTCAAGTCTCAGCTCCAAAGGATCATGTGCTTTCGCTTTACCTGAATCACCTATGAAATTAATAACAATATACATATCAAGAAGAGAATAACTCCAGAAATAATTACGGCCAATAATGAAAGAACATGACAACAATTACACTTGTATATGAAAGTTTAACCTTTGAAAGATGGTACTTCAACTTTACATTCGATTTTGTGTCTATGGCTCAAAAAAGTTAGAAAATCATAACAATTGGTACCAAAATAGCATTTTCATGTTGAACATGTAAAAGAGAATCAGGAATGAAAGAATACCTTGCTCTAGTTTCACCTTCAAAGGATGAGGTGTTTTCACTTCACTCGAATCACCTAGGCAATTAATGACAATATGCATATCAGGAAGAGAAAAACTCCAGTAATAATTAAGACCAACCACGACAAAACATGACCAAAATCACACTTTATATGAAAGTCTAACATTTGAAAGATGGTAATTAAACTTTTACATTCGATTTTGTGTCTATAGCTCAAAAAAGTTAGAAAATTATAACAGTTGGCACCAAAATTATATTTTCATGTTAAAGAGGTAAAAGAGAATCAAGAATGAAAGAATACCTTGCTCAAGTTTCACCTTCAAAGGAAGAGGTGTTTTCACTTCGCTTGAATCACCTAAGCAATTATTGCCAATATGCATATCAGGAAGACAAAAACTCCAGTAATAATTAACACCAACCACAAAAAAACATGACCAAAAACACACTTTATATGAAAGTCTAACATTTGAAAGATGGTACTTCAACTTTTACATTCGATTTTGTGTCTATAGCTCAAAAAGTTAGAAAATCATAACAATTGGCACCAAAATTATATTTTCATATTGAAGCTATAACAAAGAATCAGGAATGAAAGAATACCTTGCTCAAGTTTCACCTTCAAAATATGAGGTGCTTTCACTTCGCTCAAATCACCTAGGCAATTAATGATGATATGCATGTCAGGAAGAGAAAAACTCTAGTAATAATTAAGACCAACCACGAAAAACCAAGACCAAAATCACAGTTTATATGAAAGTCTAACATTTGGAATATGATACTTCAACTTTTACATTCTATTTTGTGATACCAATTTTTCGGGGGTGCGTAGCTGGTTTTGGAAGTGCGGAACTGGTAGTAGAAGAATTCATATGGTAGGTGGTAGTGTGGTAGGTGAGGTATTAACTAGCCATATTTTGTTATAATATTCTTTTTTCAAGGGTATTAATCTTGATATCTCTTTAATATTATTTATGATATATTCTAGATATAACATATCTTGGGTTCTTCGGTACATATGTAAATTATTTTCCATTAATTGTTCTGATAGTTTCATTTCTTCCGTAGCTGCTATCCAATTTTGTAAATATTCGTAATTCATTTTAATCTGAGTTTATTTCTAAATCGTACCATTCTATTTTTTCATTATCTAAGTATAGGTCTTGTAAATCTATTTCATATCATTCTTGATTTAATATATCTCCTAATTCGTAGTCATCAAATATTTTTTCCCATATAGTTCTTTTTAATTCAATTATTTCTATATCTTTAAGTATATA
>JAJONZ010092124.1:0-10334 GCA_029582445.1 Solanum paucissectum | reverse complement strand
ACATTATCCTACCAATGGATCATCAACATTATCCTACCAATGGATCATCAACATTATCCTACCAATGGATCATCAACATTATCCTACCAATGGATCAACATTATCCTACCGACGGATCTTCTTCATCATCATCATTATCCTACCGACGGTTCTTTATTATCATCATCCTACCAATAGACCTTCATCAGTATTATCCTATCAATGGATCATTGTCAATCATCCTATCGATGGAGAATCATCATCATCCTATCGATGGAGTAGCATCATCATCCTATCGATGGAGCATCATCATCATCCTATCGATGGAACAACATCATCATCCTATCATTATCGTCATCCTATCAATGAGGAATCATTATCCTATCAATGGAGCATCAACATCATCATCTTATCATTATCATCATCCTATCAATGAGGAATCATTATCCTATCAATGGAGCATCAACATCATCATCCTATCGATAGAGCATCATCATCATTCTATCGATGGAGTAGCATCATCGTCCTAACATCATCATCATCCTATCGATGGAGCAACATCATCCTATTATTATCATCATCTTACCAATGAAGAATCATCATCATTATTTTCATTTGCAAGAACGTCATCAAGAGAGCCATCAACATATTACATCAATATCTATTTTATTATTTTGATATCAAAGGAACAGTACATTCGAAGAATTATATTGCAAATATGAGATACAAGTTCTATTGACCTAACGTCAAGATGAAGGAACTGACGTTAAATGTTCAAGGAGAGCGACTAAGTGTCTACATGGTAAAAAATGCTATCTCTCCATTTGAAATATATTTGTATGCTAATGAGTTTTATCTCCGTCTTTGTCGAGAGCATCCAAAAGGATGAATTCTCAAAACAAATCACAGGTGCGGACGACATAAAAAAGGATACAGCACAACGTGGAACCTTTTCTTAGCAGTGAACTGGGACATAGTCTGAAGAGGAGTATCAAACTCTTAGGACGCGAGCTGAGGAGCGACTTCCACCACAATAGAACCACACCCCTATTAGAAGGCATGTGGGTTTTTCTTTAGGTTTATCAGTTTCAGTTTCGCATCCATAAATTTTGATTTTTCACCGGAGGCAACTTTCCAATCTGAGTAACAATGCACCAAGAGCTTTGGAAATTATGTCCATGTAACTTCTTACTTATGGATGTAAAGAGCTCCGCATTCATGGCTAAGAGGTTGCAAACCTCTTTTCCATACTCGACTTATTTGTCACTCTTCCAGAACCAAAGGTTATCTTGCATACTAGATTTCCCTTTCAACCGATCGAGTTGAACTACAAACCGCCTGATTCCTAAGGTCTAAGGATATGTAGGCAGGCTCAATGTTGAAAACTCGACTGTATCCCAACATTCTCTCTCAAATATTATTCTCGAGCATCATGATCTCTCCATAATTCGATATCGAGATGACTTTTCAATTCATTCAAAATTGTGCGTGACATCAAGCGTACCGAACTACAAGTGGCCTGAATTCTCATATAGCCTGAGATATGTAGGAAACCCATTTTTGAGGTTCGGCCATAATTTCTAAAGTCCGTAACAAAAGCCCTTTTCTGAAGGATGAATATGTGGTCGGTCAAAATTTGATTCGTCAATTTCATTTGCCTCGAATTTCTTTCATCAATCCAAGTCAAACGAGGGACAGTTGCTGACACCCAATTTTGGACCTCCACAATATAAATTAATCATTTCGAGTTTCTTCAATTTCAAATGATTTTAAATATTTAGTTTTATAAAATATATATATATATATATAGTTTGCAAGTTATTTTAAATAGTTTTGTCACTTGTTATAATTTTTAGATAATATATATGTTTTACATTATTATGTATATAATTAGTATATTTTATGAATATTCAAAAATCATCTCAAAAATATTTTGTTTTAATTAAATATTTGGTTAATTAGTTTAGTTATATAATAGTTTATATTCTAAATTATTTAGTTTATATTTGAGTTAATTATATTATTTAGTTAAGATTAAGAAGCTCATTAATTAATTACATTAAATTCGTTCTACTTAATTATTAATCAAACTTACTAATTTAATCAATTCGACTAAGTTCTTAATTTTGATTGGCTATAAGTGAAATTCAATTGGCCAAGTCTTAAATTCAAGTCTAGCCATTTCACTCCCCTTTATTACCTTATCCTTAAGGTCATTATTTTAGGCCTTTCTCACCAAAGACAAATCCAGCAGCCCATTTTTTTCTTTAAAATTTCAGCCTACATTTCTAACCCAAAATCGGCCCAGTTTACTCTTATTTCCAATTCCAGAAACCCAACCCAGCAGCCAAAATAACATACAACAATCCAAACATACAATACATTTACATACGTTTCAGCCCTTTTATTCCTAGCAAATACAACAACAACGTACAATACCCCACCCCTGTACGAGTATCTTCTCCCAGCGAAGAACGCGACCAGAAAATTCCAGCCCAACAGTAGCGAACTCAGCCCAGAAACTCCAGCAATCGCAACCCGAGTCTAGCAAACCCAGCGTCCTCGTCCTCTCCCTCTCTCCCTTATCCTCTCCGTATGAAGAATCTTCCAGATGTCTCCATCTCTGCTTCTCACTCGTCCTTGCTCCTCAAATTGACGGTCCTCTTCTCAAATCCGTTGAGAATAGTACGAATTCCAGTTGTTGGAACCTTATCTTCTAAGGGAGAATTCAAAATTCGAATTTCATCCAAAACCTCATCCGTTTCCCCTCATTTTCACCCTAAATCTCCTCTATTTAAGCCCCTCTTTTCCTTCGTTTTAGGGGGTTAGGAAAAAATAGAGAAAAGGTTGGAGAAAAATATGGAAAAAGGTTGGAAAAAGTCGAGAAAAATTTTCATAGAAAAAATAGAAGTTGAAAACTATTGAAATTAGGAACCAAGATATAACAAAAATTACTAGTCATACATTATTTCAATCGATCAAAATACATAAAAATAGGCTCTTAACGATAACAACTTGGGAGTTTTAGCTTTGGGTTTCTCTCTGTTGCTTCCTGTTGGAGTTTTATGTAGTGAAAGCTTCTCCGTCGGCTCGTTTGGTCTCAGTTCAGCTGCCTAGAAAAAGGTAATAGTTCCTCCTTCATTCACATTTTATTTTGATTCCAATCGTTATGGGATGAACATGTCTCTGTTTGGTTTTCCTTGGCTACAGTCATGCATTTTTTTTATTTTTTTTTCACTTTAATACTCTTGGTTGAGATTCTGTTCGGTTTGAATATGAGTTTTCCGGCCTATTTTCTTCATCGTTTGGACTCCTTACTGGTCATTGCTTTATTGTCTTAACTAAATGTATGAAGTTGGATTCGTAACTGCTTAATCTTAGCTTTCATGCTGTTTCAAATCGAATGATCGTCCATCCTTGATTCTCATGCCTGATATGCTTTCAATATCATGTGTTCTATATTCAGTTTGTTGCTATTAAGATTGCTATTCATATAAGACTATGGGTTTCGAGATTAACTGTTATTGCAAATAGTATGTAGTGTAGTTGCATTTTGTTCCAATAGTTTTCTTGTATCTCACTGTTGTCTTACTGCCTATGATGATCTGCTTGACTCCCTTTTTTATGACCTCATTTTGCTTAAGGTTTTGGTTTAAAAAATGTCTACCATTTGCTATTGAGCTTATAAAGTCTGATTTTGTTGCTCTATAAACCTCTTCAAGACACTCCAAAAGATAAGTCTTTTTTAATGTAATCCATAAGTCAAGTCTGGAAATTTGATAAATGTAGCAATCGTCCATTAGTGTACTTCTCCATAATCTGTGGTTTGTTGTGTTATCTGGAAAGATATGCTCTCATGTTCAAATTAGATTAGTAGTTATTGTTTCCCTTAATGTGTTCCATGTCTTTCAAGAGTTAGAATTTGTCAAATCTTTGTTTTCCAATAACTCATTTACGCCTAAGAGAAGATTTTAGCCAACAAACTTTTGATTTAGAAGCATGAATATGTGTTACATAGTTAATAAGTTGTGGTTAATATATTGGGTATTATGCCATCATTTTGTTTGATTTATTTGGTTTCTTTCGGTTGATTTGATCAAGCTAGATGGGTAAGTTTCGTTATTTATTGATAGATGCTAATTTATTTCCCTTTACTTTCATGTGGCTTCGAATGAGTTCTTTGAACTCCGTTACTTTCCTATTTTCATTCCGAATGGGCCTCGGAGGACCAAGTTCATTCTCTCTCTCTCGAGTCAACCGTCAATCACCAACAATGGAGCAGATGAATAGGTCTAGTGGAAATAAAAAAGGCCGAAAAACTAAAAATGCAGACCCCGAGAGTCGGAATTGGAACCGATTTACAAGGATATACAACAATATACACTAAGTGTATATGCTGTGTATTAAGGCAAAATTGGGCCCAAAATCCCACCCCCTAAATTTCAGTTTTGTATTTTGTTATTTTTGGGCCTAAACCCACTTATTTGCTATTACTTGTTAGTTCTTAGGACAAGTTGAAGAATTGGGCCTAAGGCCCAAAAGAAAAACATTTATTTTATGTTAGACTAGGACATGTACATGTGATTTTAATGGGCCAAAGGCCCATAATGAAATTAGGCCCAAGTACTGGCCCAGGTGAACAGAGAACCAGACTTGGGCCAATCTTTCCCTCTTTCTCTATTTATTTGCTATAATGTGTTTTATGTGTTTATTTAACTTTAAGGTTCTTCTTAATCAATGCCCTAAAAGATAACCACTTTGAATCAACTATTTAAAATTAAGTAAATATTTTTCTACTTGACTTTTTTGAGAATAATTTGCAAATTTACTTAAATAATATTTGTTAATATTCCCCTTCCCCTTAAGATATCTTTTAAAATTTGCACATTGTTTACTTCTTAATTAATTTAAGTACGCCTACTTTTATTTTTAAAATCAATTAGTCGAAGAATTAATTACCGGATAACCGCGTATTAGCAGACATTTTTGGATGCTTTCAAACCCTTCCGAAATGCTAATAAGAACCCCGAACCCCCTTTAAATATTTTTCAACTGATTTCCTATTTTAATCTTTTGAAAAAACTAGTTTTCTTAATTTTACCTTAAAAATTAAGTGGTGACTCTTAAAACCAGTCTAATTATAATTTTTAAATTAAACAGATGGATCTGGTAATATTATTAAGGTTGTTTAGCCTCCTCAGTCATCTTTTATTTTACCAAATAATACAGGTTTCACTTTTACTGCCTTTCAAAAACTTGTTGAGGAAGATATTGCGGCAGTTAGCATTAATGAAATAAATAATTTAATCCCCCAAAATAATTATTTGGGTCTTTATGTTAAAGTTTTGGGTGAACATATTAGTTCTCTTGATAAAAAAATAAATGAATTAACTGCTTTAGTAATTCAAATAAAAAATGATATAAAGACTTCTGATATGACTTCTACTTCTAAAAGTAATTCAGAAGTTCAAATTGTTTCTACCCATGTGCAAAGGCCCCCTGAGATTCAGGATTTTAAATTTAAATCATTAAATGATTTAGAAGAAATGCTTGATAAAAAATGTTAGAATTTAGCGCAAAGCCTATTGATTTGTCAAACAATTTTGCGGATGAAATAGAAAAACTTTTGATTTTAAAAATCATGTTTCTTTAGAATTTAATAAGTTTCGTGTTTATCCCAAAAAGATTAGTAATACTAAGTAAGCCCATAAACCAAGCATGCATACCTATTATTATTCTAGACCAACTCCTCAAGATATGTTAATCGAGGAACGAGACTGGAATCAGACTAATACCTCTTATAGTGGGTCTGAAATTTATGAATGGAATCTTGATGGTTTGACTGATAGACAATTAACTATTCTTGTTCATAGAATGCTTATGTATGGAACTATTTGTAAAAGTGTTAAAAATACAGATAGAAATATTTGGAAAATAATTGTTGCAGGTTTTACTGGCAAACTCAGAGGTTGGTGGGATAATTATTTGAGTATTGAGAAAAAATCAGCTGTGATAAATGCTATTGCTGATAATGAAGGTGTTGATAACTTAGGCATGGCTCTAGTGAAAAATAGAGAATACGTTGTTTATACTTTAGTCTTAACCATATTAGAACATTTTAATGGTAGATTTATCAATTAGTGTGAGGTTGTTCGTACCTTATTAAATGGTCTACGCTGTAGAACCTTAGGTGAATTTAGATGGTATAAAGATACTTATATGAGTAGGGTGATGGAATTGCCCGAGAATAGTTATGAGCATTGGAAAGCTAAGTTTATAGATTGCTTTCCCCTTTATTTGCAGAAAGAGTTAGAAAAGTTTTGAGAATTAATCATGGTGAAATTCCATATAAGGATTATACATATGGTAAGCTGATAGGAGTTTGCACTCAAGAAAGAATAAATTTGTGCAATGAATTAAAATTATCGAGACAACTTAAGATGGATAAGCTTAAAGAAAGATCTCAGTTAGGAGATGTTTGTGCCCAGTTTGGTTTACCTGATACTTCTGCTGATAGCAAGAAGAAGAAATATAGGGATTCTAAATATTCCAACCCTGATAAACCTTATAGGAAAAAGAGGTCTAGATATAGATCTAAGGAAGCGCGATGCTAGAAAAACCTTTCATAAGTCTAATAGATTTACCAAAAATAGGTCTAAGCGAGATCTTGCTAAAATCAAGTGCTATAGATGCAGAAATTTTGGTCACATAGCACCTAATTGTAAGCTTGAAAATTTGAAAACCTTAGAACTTGATGAAGAAGTTCATGATAAGATTTATAGTTTCTTATATACTTCTGGTTCTGAGTCTGATTATGATTCTGATTCAGGTTCTGAAGAAGAAGTTGATTTGCTTGATATTTCTGATGATAACCAGCATGATAAAATGAATATTTGCAATTCTTATCATGGTGATATTTGTTCTTGTGAAAATGATGAATTTTATAAATTGCAATCTCAATTTCAAGATCTTAATATAAACACTATTACTTCTGATAATGTGATAGAACTTCTAAAAGAAGTCATTGATAGTAATCTTCGAGAAAAAAATATTCATTTAGCAGTGAATAATAATGCTAGTTCAAGTTCTTCGAAAAATTCAGAAAAACAAAAGAAAGATTTTGAATTTGAATATGTTGCACCTTATTCATTGTCTGAAATTAATAACAGACTTGATAAACAGACTACTCCTACAAGAGATTCTTCCTTTGATGATTTGAAAAATGAAATTGAAAATTTAAAAAATGAGATTAAATCTCTTAAAAAAAATCAAATGATTTGTGATCATAGACTTACTCAGATAGAAACTGTTAATAACAAAGGAAAGAATATTGTTGAAGAAGATGCTCTTGCAAAATCTATTAATCTTGATCCTAGATAAGGTATGTTTTTAGGAATGATGCAAATAGTTACTGCTCATAAATGGTATATTAAATGTACCATTTTGATTGATAATAGTTTTTCAATAACTGATATTGCTATGATTGATAGTGGAGCCGATTTTAGTTGTATTCAAGAAGGTCTTGTACCTACTAAATATTTTGAAAAAAAACTCAAATGGTTAAGTCTGTTTGTGTTGAAATTTCAGGATGATTAATACAATAATTTTTTTTTGATAAAAACTGATGCTCAATCTGTTAAATACATGTTTAACAAAGATTTTAAACATGATGCTTCAAAATTAATATTTGCTAGGTGACAGGCCCAGTTAGCTTCTTTTGATTTCGAGATTCAATATAAAAAAGAAAGTGATAATTCTCTTCCAAATTTTCTATCTCGAGAATATTTAAATTCATAATGAGTTTTTATACAAATTTTATTGATGAAAATACTTTAGTTACTATTCTTAAGATTATTCCTCTTAATAAAGACCTACATGAATTAATAATATGTGAAATTATCAACGCTATTATTAGATAAGATTTCTCTACAGATGATTATGAAGAAATTGTTGATATTGATGATGATAATTATTACAGTGACTATTATGATATGTCCAAATAGAGCAAAGTGTTATGTTTGCAGGATGGACCCTCCTTGGATTACCAAGGGCAGAGGTAGGAATAATAATACAAGGGGAAGATCATCCCCAAGATCGTCCAACGGATCCTCTTCTAACTCCCCAGTTATACAAATGGGAAGAAGGAGTTTGATAAACTCAAAATTCTCTAAAAGTGAGGCTTCATCTTCAATACATCTGGAAGATATTCCAGAAAACAGTCTGTTATACGCACAACTACATGAATATTTATCTCAAAAGAGAGATGATACTTTTGCATCAATAGCTAAACAAGAGAATGATGATATCAAGTCTTATGAAAAGTTATCAATAAAGAAATGATATTTCTTTTAGAAAACTCTGAAATTCAGAGAAAAGAAGAATCCTGGAAGATATTTCAGTGGTACCTAATCAATGGATTATATTTCCCGGGTGAGTCATACAAAACCCGATCTTGTTGTGAGACCATTCTGATAAGCACTGGTAGTGTTGAATTTCAACACTTTTCAGGCTACAATACCAATGAGAATGTTTATAACTTCTTGAAAATGATAATTAAATAGATTATATCTGTTGAAGATTGGGGTATCTCCACTATGAAAGAAAGGCAGATGAGCCTAAACAAAATCGCTATGAGTTTCACATACTTGGACTATATTCAGGCGTTTGATAAAGTCCTCTATTACAATAATGATAGACATAAACATACGTGGTTTATAAAAAATTGTGTAAAGATATTTGCAGGACCAATTCCTAATTGGTTTTTGAATTTTTGGTCATATTATGGTCTAACTACAATTTTTTTGCGTGATCCATTTCTTAAATTATATAAAGAATGGGTTAAAGTCTCTCCAGACCTACATGAGTTATATCATACATATCATATCTGTTATCTATAAAAAATTGACCAAATTTATTTTTTCATTGAAAAATCTGTCCCTTGGATTCATAAATGGACCCCGGATGTGGGATTCACCGAGGAACAAATTTCTTGTTTATACAGAACTTTTTATTTTTGGGACAAATTAATGAAAAAAGATCCCAAAAAAAAAACATTATATGGTCAAGAACTGCTGGATCTTATTGCAAAAAAGATCCCAGAATATTCTATTACCCCTCAAAAAGGAATAATTGCTGATAGTTTGGTCAGGCATATTGCCAGAAACATATCCATTCAAGATGTAGATAAAGAAGAAATGATCAATAGCTATTTGGAGGAAGTTAAGAGGAGTCTGCTTCTCAATATCACTCAATATAAAAAATCGGACACTTCTATGAGAAGTGAGACAAGCGATGATGCTACAAATGATATTAAGGAAGCTCAACCTAGTGAGCCAGAAAAAACTACGTCAGAAGATACTCTGAAAAAGGCGGAAGATTTCCTTAGAAAATTAAAAGAAAAGGACAAACAGTGAATACATCCCTACAGTAAGAGCCATCATCAACAATAGATACACTATTGAGCAACAATAGATACACTGTTAGTGTACATATGGGATCCACTATTATGGGACCCACTTTTAATGTACAAAGATTTGAAATGTTTTTTTTTCTTTTTAATATATAGGTTTGTTTTTCAGTTTGTTAGGCAGAAGCTTTTAGAACTCCTCTCTCTAGTTTCTCTCTCCAACTTTAAATCACTCTCAAGTTGCAAGTTTACCGGATATTGGTCGGAGGTTAATAAATCTTGTATAGTTCTCTCTAGGCCTTGCAGTTGGCCATCTTTATAAGGTATTTTTTTTTCGGTTTTGATCTTGTAGTATTTCTTCGATCTAAGCCGTGACTATGTCCGATTAAAAGATTTATATCTTTGTCAGATAACTAACTTCTCTTTTATATCTGCTATGAAAGATCTAGACTTTATCAAAATATAAATAAATTTATATATGGTTTCTTGATTTGCTTCTAAGATGGTGGTACAGTCAGATTCGATACTATTTTTATTGGCTTTGTCTTTGTGACTTTGTCTAGCCAGCCGTGGTTCTAAGACTGTTTGTCACGACCCAAGCCTAGGGCCTAGACGTGACCGGCGAATGGGGAACCCGAAGGAACCCCAAACAAGCCTCATAGCGTATCATTACACATCCTTGGTTGCGGAAGCAATTAAATGACCATAAGCGATAAGCATAATCAAGGGGGAAATCGGGACTAAGGGAGCAAGAAAAAAAAAAGAAATGATCCATAAATACCATAGATGAGTCAAGCTCAAGCATAATACATAACTTGTCCAACACCACCTCTATACATGGGTACTTAGCCGGGGCCAAGACAAACTACCGGGCTCACCCTCATAGTCAAAACATAACTAAAAAGGATAAGTCTTATACATAGCAAAAGATCATGAGCAACGTCCCCGG
>JAJONZ010092114.1:0-21673 GCA_029582445.1 Solanum paucissectum | reverse complement strand
AATTATAATCAGTACTATTTATACCCATTCTTTTATAAATTGATGAAAGAAATTTATGATATCGGACATTAATTGAATATTTAGCATTGTGTTTGGGAAGACAATTATAATAAACGGTATTTCCGTCATGTATAATTTCGCCATCCCAATAAATTGAAACTCTAACTTTTGATTTAGAAGACATTTTTTTTTTTTGAGATTGAAATGAACAAATATAGAAGACTTTATATTGTAGGTGCTATCAACTATGTTTGAACGTCCTCCTTAAATAGAGATTGGAGGGTTTTTCAGAATAAAAAAATAAAAATACATAGTGAAATAATTTTTTCCGTTTTTATGATATGTCAAATCAATATAATTGTATGACAAACACTGCAAAAAAGATAAAGAGATAAAAACGTGAAAATATTCCTCTTTGTAAAGTGGAATTTTTTCTTCCACTTTATAAAGTGTAAGAAAAAGTTCCACTTTACAAAGTGTAAGAAAAGCTTACACTTTATAAAGTGGAAGAAATAGTTCCATTTTATAAACTGTAAGAAATAGTTCCGTTATATATTAAAATATACACGTTATGGGACTAACGGAAAACGTTTAGAATATTAGATAAAGTGGAACTTTTTCTTCCACTAAGCCTATTTTAATTACTTACTAAAGTAATAGCTTATTTTGGTCACTTTTATGTTTTTGTGGCTTATTTAGGTTCCCACCTCATCAATATCAGAGCCTCTTTGAAATGGTTGGAACGCTAAAAACATTTATTTTGATACTTTATTCTTCTCACTTTTCATTTTCATTTTCATTTTGATAGTTTAATTAAGTGGACGTGACTTTACTCTATCTCTCAAGCATCAAATTCAACCTGTCACAATTTATGTATAATTCAACAAAATAGATAAAAAAAAAAACAAAAATAGTACAATAATGGAGAAAAAAAAATCAAAGCTAGACTAAATGTGTATTTGGTATGAAGGAAAATATTTTCCAATTTTCTCATGTTTTGTTGGATTAAATATTTTGGAAAATATTTTTCGAATCAACTTCCCTTCAAAACTTAAGGAAAACATTTTCCAAAACTCTCATCCAACTTCAAATTACATTTTTTTTTTGTTGAAAAAATCAATTTATTTTGTCCCTGTCCTCAAACCAGCCGCCCACCCCTCCCCCCCAAAAAAAAAAAGAAATTTAAAGCTTGTTTTTAAAATATATTTTTAACTTCAATTTTTTTACCCCACCCTCATCCCTACCCCCAGCCCCAGCCCCCTACCACCCCTCCCCCAAAATATTAAAAGTTGTTTTTAAAAGATATTTCTAATTTTAATTTTTTATTTTTTTACCGCCACCCACTTCAAAAAAAAAAATTAAGTTTATTTAAAAAAAATATTTTTTACTTCAATTTTTTATTTTTTCACGCCTACCCTCAACCCTCCCCCGCCAACCCATATTTTCAACTTCAAAATTTTAGTTTTTCACCCTGATCCTCGACCCCCCACACCCCCACCACGGCCAACCAACCCCCCCCCCCCGCCACCCCCAAAAAAAAAATTGAGTTTGTTTTTAAAAAATATTTTCAATTTCAAAATTTTATTTTTTCACCCCGGTCCTCGATCCCCCCACCCCGGCTAGCCCTCCTACCACCCCCCTCCCCCCCCCCCAAAAAAAAATTGAGTTTGTTTTTAAAAAATATTTTCAACTTCAAAATTTTATTTTTTCACCCCTACCCTCGATCCCCCCACCTACCCACCCCCTACCAGCCCTCCCACCCCCAAAAATAATTTTTAAGTTTGTTTTTTAAAAATATTTTCAATTTCAAAATTTCATTTTTTCACCCCTACCCTTGACCCCCCCACACACCGCACCCCCAAAAAAAAAATTAAGTTTGTTTTTAACAAATATTTTCAACTTCAAAATTTCATTTTTTCACCTCTAGTAAAAATAAAAGATATTTCTCAAAAATATTTTTCATTCAAAAATCAAACACTAAAAATCTTTTCCGGAAAATATTTTCTACTCACCAACCAAACATGAGAAAATAAGTTAAAAATCTACTTGTTTTCCAGGAAAACATTTTCCTTCGTACCAAACGCACCCCTAATTATGGTACATTTTCTTGTAAAGTTCTCATATATAGTGAAAAGCTCTCTCCGCTTTTACTCCAAGGACATAAACAATTAATCAAATCTCGTTAAATCTTGCTATTATTTCAATTTATTTATTTGCTTGGATTATTTGATTTTGTGTTAGTTAATTAATATACGATCTTTTGCAACCGAAACATTAGCTCAAGAAATATCACCACTTGCACAACCTAGTAGCCACATATAGCTTATGATGGTCAGTCGGATATCCTTCGTTAAAAAATTATATTATGTATATAAAAAAAATTAGACGAAATAAATCAAACTTATAATCCATGTTAAACTGTACATGCATGCATGAACAGTTCCCCATCAAAAGAAAACAAACAAACAAAGAGAGTTAATTGAAGTCAAGAAAGACGACTACGAATTAATAATGAATAGTGGAAATGTAATTGTTTCTGAAGTCCTTGCACGAGTTTGGACTTGGAGATTTCAAATGAAAAGTACAACACACAAATGTATATATATCCTTCCACTTTGACTTTTGTTTTTGATGTTTTTTTCATTTAGTGAAGTTATTATTTACTTTGGGATCGCAAACGGGGCGGGCGGTTGTGGGTGTATAAATTCGCGACGACTTCAACCTGCCCCGCTTTGGAAAAAAATCAATTTCCAACCCGACCCGCTTAGATCACCCCTCCCTGCCCCACACAGGAGCAATATGTGTATTCTTCTGTCACAATTCAGATTGTCGTGAGTGGCACACACACCAAATCATCTGGTAGGAGAATCGATAACTAACCATAACTAAACCCAAAACATCTTTTATAAACCAAGTTCATCATATATAATAAATAGAAAACACAGTTTAGACAACCAATTAAAGAATTGAGTCCCCATAAACTCAATCCAATAGTTAAAACAATTATGCAGAAATAAACCCCTAGGAAATGAAAGTCGTGGTACCAAAACTCTAATTTCTAAACTAAAGGGGATGCAACTCTGACGTTCAAAAACAATGACAAAATTCTAACAATGTCTTAGTCCAGAAAGATGTACAAGAAAAAATAGAGGAATCTACGACAACCTGGAAGAATAGCTCACCCTTGAATTTGAAGTAAGACGTCCCTTAACTGAGATTTTGGATCAGCCGCTGGAAGATGTCATATACTCAATAAGGAAGAACAAGTGCAGTATCAGTACACAAACCACAATGTACAGGTAGGATCACATGGTCAGTCCAAGATATGAATATAAACAACTTACTACAATACATGAGTAACACAGAACAACACATAAATTAACAATTATCAATGCATACCGACTCTCAGTCATATGTCATGAAACAACAGATATTTGGATGCATGTCTCACATGATCACAAATGCAATGCCAGTCGTCCTCTCATGGAACCATAAACGCAAACATGGTCTTCTTATGGAACCCAAATCAAATTGTTAGTGTACTGGCGTGGTACCCGAGCCATCCATAGTTAGTGTACCAGAGTGATACTCGAGTCAATCATTTATGGATATCTTCACTTTGTACCAAGCGTGGTACTTGAGCCAACTGTTAGTATATATCATGAATGATATCCAAGCCAACCGTTTGGGATATCATGTACCAAGCGTGGTACCCGAGCCAACCAACAAACACATACAATCATGCACAATAACAAACAACATGAACAATAACACTTGAAATCACAAGTCACATAACCATTTTATGTATGAGATTATCAACATGATGTCATTTCATATGCCACTCTATGTTTTCCCTAACATGCATTGCACAATGATACTATAAAGCGGTAGACATGCATACATACGTAAATAAAAAAGCATACAACCATCACCTATCATGAATCAAGCCTCTTAAAAACTCTTAAGAATCAGAGTTTTCCCTTTTTGAAGTGTCTTGGCTTGTTCTTGGTCTAAAATAATAAATACAAGCAATGAATAATCACAAAGGCCTAATTGTACCTGGATTAGACTCAAATCCTAACCCTGGGCAAATTAATGATCATCATCCCCTACTTAGGACTTTTTCCACCATAAAATCATGTCAAAACCCTCCCCTAGGAGGAATAACTTAGAATCTAAGGCACAAAAATTAATGTACAAGGTTGGGGAATAATAATCTTACCTTTACCGATAAATTCCATGGGAAATTGATTGCAAATAGCTCTATATCGCCCTCCCAGGTTCAAGAACAAAAGTGCAGAAAATAGAAGGTTTTGGGGCTGTTTCTGCATAAAATCATGTTTATTCCCTTCGCTATAGCGATCCCGTTATAATGCAAGTTACCGTGAAATAACGGTCTGCACAACCTACTATAGCGGATTATGCAAATTTCAGACACTCAAAAACTCATTTTTCACCACATACCTCTTTCCCTTGATGTCCGAAACTATCTCTTTCACTGAATTCAATTTCGGAAGTTTTACTCACCCGAATTGATATTGTGAATCCCTATGGGTTCCTTAATGTCTTGGATACAAGAAAATAACAACCAAGCCCATATAGTTCACCCCACCCATTCCTACGTGGCCCTAGAATTAATGCGCCTAGCCCAAATTCCGTCGGAGGCAGACCTTGCCTAAAAAATTTAAGTTACTACCCAAAAAGGTTTTTGGCCCATATTCTTTCACTACTAACCTACTCAAAACGACAGATGCAGGTCATTATATACATCTTCTCATAATTCTTCTTGAAAACATAATATTTGCACGAAAGATCTCTAATCTGCTAACTTGCCTTCTCCCAAAATGGTTGTCATGTTTTCTTTTAGAATGGTAATATTAGACTAAAATTAATAAATGAATTTTTTCTTACATTAATAGCTAAAAATATTACAGTTTTTACCACTCTTTCTTATAGTTATTATTGATGAATATCTAATTCGAATAGTAAAAATGGTCTATGTTTGATTGAACATTGACAATTGGTAAAATCATTACTCAAGAAACTAAAAATACAATTAAAAACAATTGGAACAGATGAAGTGATGTTAAGAAATCCTAATGAATAACAACATGATGGCACTAATTTCAACTTTTAATTTTAGTTTGAGAATTCAATTTGCAACCCCGCAAAAATTATAACCCAACCCGCATCCACCCCATTGTCATCCCTATATTTACTCTAATAGCCAAGCATCATGTGTTAGTATTTATCAAAAGATAGTTTTGTTATTTTGTTGTGAATTATATGAAAAGTTAAGTATTTATCAAAAGATAGTTAAATGAGGATGCACTTTATTTTAGGTTTGTTTATTAACAATTAAATAGGGTTGTTAAAAAAATAAAAGTGAGTAAATAAAGTCGTGTGAAGCAGTGGAGCTCCGATGATGAGTGCTTGCACTAGATTCAGTGTTTTTAGAGTACTGTTGTCCTATTGGTTCTAGGATTATCTGTATTGATCGGTTCCCGTCGTTATAGAAAAGTCAAAGGAAAAAAAAAATTGTGCCGGAAAAACTTTTTGATAGTAACTTGAAATTTCTCAACATAGTCCAGATTTGGACGAAATCGGAGTCAGGGAGGTCTAGGGAAATCTGGTAACAAATGGGAGATCTAATTATGAATTTGACCACATGAGTAGACAACTAAGACGTTAGACTTTAGGGAAAATTTGAGCGAGTAGAACTCTCGAAACTGATCTTAGTGTGAACAGATACTTTCTGAGTGTCATGGGATGAAGGTGTGTTGTGAAATGGAGGTTTGGAACTCTTAATTCAGGTCTCTGTCTCCGTGCAAGCCGTCAAGGTGGAATTATTCCCGCCAGGGCGGGGACGCTGTAGCGGGATGAGGTCCGTTGTGGCGGAACATTCGCTACTTAAGTCAGAAATAAACCCCCAAAACATTATTTTTCTGCAACCTTTGATCTTGAGAGCTAAGGAACGACCCATGGATATTTCTTGAAGGTTTTTCACCTCTTCTAGCACCAAAGGTAAGGTTTTTACTCCCCAAATTTATTTTTCGATCTGTAGAACTTAGTTTCTTGGGTAATTATCGATGGGGGAGAGTTTTGATCTGAGAATTATGGTGGAAAAAGCCCTAATCTGGGTATGGGGATCAAGGGTTCGACCCAGGGTTGATATTATTGATTATGATCCTGGTAATTAAGTCTTGTTTATTGATCCTCGCGTTATATTGATTGTTTGTAGACCAACAACAAGCGGAAAGAATCTGTAAAGGGAAGAATCAAGTTTCTTAGGGGATTCAAGCTTTGTTCGAGGTAGGTGATGATTGAGATTTCATGTTTGGGTGATGTATGTTAGTAATTGCTTCGTTATAATGCATGTATGTATGCAAATGTTGCACTATTGATCACACTAATCGTAAATGAGTATGAACGAATGATTGTATGCCATGAATCAACACTTGCTTGTATGAGTATGAGAATGTACATTGTGATTGTGATTGTGGCTTGTTGAATGGAACTGGTGTCACATTTCGACACACTAACTGGATTGAATGTCACGTACCGACATACATATTGGAACGGGTGTCACGATCCGACATACATATTGGAACGGGTGTCACGATCCGACACACTAACTTGGAACGGGTGTCACGATCTGACACGCTAACAGTTTGGGTATGGATTCCATGAGATGACCATTGACTTGGCATATATGTATATTATTGAGAATGTGGAACTGTACATTGATCCTGAAATGATGATTGATATTGTATATGTTCGGTATATGCTTGTTTTATTATGTTGTGATTATTTGCATATGTTTCACTTATTGGAATAGCCGCATGATCCTACCAGTACATTGTGGTTGTGTACTGATACTGCACTTGCTCTTTCTTTGTTGAGTATAGGGCATTCAGGCGGCTACTGACAGACCTCATCTAGGAGATCAGTGATCAATCGAATTCAAGGGTGAGCCAGTTATTCCGGGATGCCATGAATTCTCATTTTGTGTATGTCCACATCTTCGGACTCAGACTATTTGTTTAGGGTGTTTGTTTAGTTTTAGGGTTGCGCCCCCTTTTCTTAGATTTGTTGCACTTTAGATGTTTTAGTACAATGACTTTCAGGTTCTAGGGGTTGTTCTTCCGCATTATTTTGGCTAGTTTATTTAAACCTTTGGAGTTTATGGGAACTCTATATAATTTCTGCATTTAAACCTGCTTTCGTATCTTTAAATGCGTAGTATCTTGGTTAAGGCTGCTTAGTTGGGTTGTAGTATCGGTTCTCCCACCGGAGGGTTAGTGTGGATGTCAATCACGACGGTCTGGATCGTGACATCATCACAGAGGCGAACCCAGGATTTGAAGACTTCAGGTGCTAGATTCAGTGTTTTTAGAGTAGTGTTGTCCTATTTGTTCTAGGATCATCTGACAGAGTCGAACTTAGAATTTGAAGATTTCAGGTGCACCAAATGTGATATCTATATCTAAACTTTAAATAAACGAACTCATGATTTGAAGACTTCGGGTGTGCTAAACATGATCTCTAAGCTAAACTTTAAATAAATAAAAAATAATCAAAAAGACTCTAGCTAGATTCGAACCTTGATCTCTGGGGTGATATTCACTAGCTTGTGCTAGTAGCACAAGGACATTCTTATGCTCCTTGTGGGTGCACTATTAATTATATCCTATTTCTGCCATTTCTCAAGATATATATACATATATACACATCATTTTTCTGAAATTAATGGGTGCACGTGCACCTCTACCCTAACATGTGGGTCCGCCTCTAATCACAGTATTGTTAGGTGATAAAGGTATACAATATTGAACAATAAAATAGCTCACTCGTGTTCTAAAATATTATGTCCAATGATTATCTTTCATATGAAGTATCGTTAGTTGTGTTAGCTTATATTCTTCTCACACGCATCCTCGAAGCCGGCCATTCTATCAAATCAATAAACTCGAAAATTTGTCCTCCTTTTGTTCTGCCACGTGCTCAAATTGCTTTTTTTTCGATACAAATGTTTCAGTTGGCTATGCAAGCTAAAGATTGTCATTGGTAGTTGAAAAAAAACTACACGTCAAGTGAAAAATACTTGTAATGATGTGAAGCTTTTTCAATTTTTTTTGTATAAGCTTAATTAGTCCAAAATAGATGGTATCAAGCTATATTAATATTTTTGAATTGATTTAGCCTATCAACTTCTTAATTAAGTTTTATAAACATGGATTTACTTATTATTTTGTACACTTACATAACACAAGATGAATGTGAACTGTATCGTTCCAAATTTTCTCACTCTTAAATTTGCTTAAAGTAATGGCAGAGCCAGAATTTTCATTAAGAGTGTTCATACTTCAGGACAAATAAAAAAATAAACTTTGCTTGTCAGATTTGATAAAAAAAATGAAACTGAATTTCACTTATGTTCTCTTTTTTTAACTTGAAAAAACAAAACTAAAAAATTAAATAAAATGCCTTAATCTGGTCTCAAACCCCAAGCCTCTTAGGCAAATTTGAATAGTCTTAACCACTAGACTATCTTTTTTTATCATATCAAGTGTGTTCAACAATTAATTATATTCAAAAATATTAATATTCAACATATTATGTATATACTCATAAAAAAAATTCGATGAAAATTATTCCCTTAACTAGATGTATCTCCGCCCCGCCTAAAATTTGCCCAAGTTATAGCAACCAACTGATGGAATTGTTTCAAGTGACCCTTGCTTTTGCTAGTTTGTTTGAGAACATAGGGTCCACACATCGTGGAATTTCAACGAAAGGAGGCCATATTCTTGGTCCACATCACGGGATATTTCAACAAAGGCGGCCATGATATTTCGTTTTAATTTGCTTAGTCTATTTTGACTTGACACCAAATTTAAATAATAAAAATAACTTTTAAATTTTATAATTTTAAATTAAATTTTTTTCTAATATATAAAAATATTTTTTTAATCTTATAATTTAATACTATCATGAATTATTTTTAAAAAAATTATTAAAAAGAAATTGTTCCAATTGTGTTTGCCTGAAAGAGGGTGTAGTCAATCTCTTTGTCACATCTAACAAGTGGGGGTAAAAGTTACTCCCTCCGTCTCGCGTATTTATCTACTTGTTTTTTTTTACTCCTCTTAAAAATTTATAAATAAAAAGAATATTTTTATCTTTTATAAATTTTTAGTTCACTCTATATTATGTCCAATGATTGCCTTTTATATGGAAATATCATTAGTTATGTCAGCTAATATTCTTTGTAATGCCTTTTCAAACACATCATTGAAGCCGGTCATTCTATCAAATCAATAAACTCGAGAATTTGTCCTCCTTTTATTCTGCCACGTGTTCTGCCATGTGTCAAATTGCTTTTTTTCGATACACAAATGTTATTGTTGGCTACGCAAGCTAAAGATTGTCATTGGTCGTTGACAAAAACTACACATTAAGGGATCGTTTGGTAGAGTGTATTAACAAAAATAATGCAAGTATTAATTATATGTATTAGTAATTCCTTGTTTGGTGCATTTTTCATGCTATGTATAACGCTTGCATTAGTTATACACTCTATTGTGTATTGAGTAGTGTATTACTAATACTATGGATTTCTAGATATTAGTAATGCAAATGATTTAATACATGCATTAATATGGTTAAAGACCCAATTACCCCTCAAAAGTACTTTTACATCTTTTCCACCATAATTGTGAAGAATACTTTTGTAAATAAATATTTTTATACAATGCATACTATTTTTAATACATCAAACCAAACAATGCTTAAGAAATAATCCATACATAACTAATACAAATATAACTAATACATGCATTACCAATTCTTGCATTACTAATACACTCTATTGGGTATTATTTTTATATACTCTACCAAACGATTCATAGACAATACTTGTAACGATGTGAAGCTTTTACAATTTTTTTTTGTATAAGCTTAATTAATTAGTCCAAAATAGATGGTATCAAACTATATTAAGAATATTTTTGAACTGATTTAGCCTAACAATTTTTTGATTAAGTTTTAAAAACATGGATTTACTTATTATCTTGTACACTTACATAACACAAGATGAAGGTGAATTGTATTGTTCCAAATTTTCTCACTCTTAAATTTGACTAAATTAGTAGCAGAGTCAAGATTTTCGTTAAGAATATTCATACAAGTAAAATAAATAAATCTTGCTGGTCAGATTTGACAAAAAATGGAACTAAACGTCACTTATGTTCTCTTTTTTTAACTTAAAAAAACAGAACTAATTTTTTAAAAATAAAATGCCTTAGTCTGGGCTCAAACCTAAGCATCCAAGGCAAATTTTAACCGTCTTAACCTTTCTTTACCATATCAAAGTCATGTCTTCAACAATTAGTTATATCCAAAAATATTACTTCCTCCGTCTCATTTTATGTGAGGTAGTTTGACTCGACATGAAGTTTAAGAAAGAAATGAAGACTTTTAAAACTTGTGGTCCAAAATGAATGATAGAAATTTGTGTGATTGTAAATCATTTCATTAAGGGTAAAATATACATTTTATAGTTAAATTGTTACTTAATATAGAAATATGTCATTATTTTTGGGACAGATAAAATAAAATAAAATAAGTCATATAAATTAAAATAAAAGAAGTAATGTTTAACATATTATATATATACTCATAAAAAAATTTCAAAAATAATTATTTATCTTACCACCGTGAGCTAAGTGTAGCTCCGCACTTGCCTAAAGTTTGTCCAAGTTAATAGCAACTAACTGATGGAATTGTTTCAAGACAGAGGGTCCACATATCGTGGAATTTCAACGAAAGGAGGCCAAGTTCTTGGTCCACATCACGGGATATTTCAACAAAGGCGGCCATAATATTCAGTTTTAATTTGTTTAGTCTATTTTAAGTTGACACAAATCAAAAAAATTATAATTTTAATTTAAAATATATGTAATGTACAAAAATATTTTTCTGATCTTATAATTTAAAGCTATCACGAAAGAGTACTCAAATCTGTTTTGTCACATCTAACAAGTGGGGGTAAAAGCTACTGTGTCTCGTGTTATTTATCTACTTGTTTTTTTACGTGTCTTAAAAAAATTATAAATAAAAAAATATTTTTTTTATCTTTTATCAATTTTTAGTTCACTCTATATTTATGGCTTTTTAAGGGAAAAATGAAAAAATTAAATTAAGTTTGTAGTTTAATAAATAATTTGGAATAGATATTTTAAATGTGGATAAATAATAGACAAGTTAGAGGGGTAATGAGACTATAGTTTATTTATTAGGAAGAAAAGAGGAAAAACGCGTCTAAGTTTAGAAGTTTTACATTTTGTTGACTTTATATATATAACTCTCTGCATCAAACGATATAGTATTACATTTTTAACTCAATTTCACATAACTAGACTTAATTGTAAAAATGGAGCCATGGCAAGACCTTAGTGGAAAGGTAGTAATGGTGACCGGTGCGTCATCTGGAATCGGGCTAGAGTTCTGTCTCAACTTAGCCAAAGCCGGTTGCAAAATCATTGCTGCTGCTCGTCGTGTTGACAGACTGAAATCTCTCTGTGACCAAATTAATAGTAATTCAAACGGACCTAAACGTGCAATCGCTGTTGAGCTTGATGTCTCTGCTGATGGCACTACCATTGAGTCTGCTGTTCAAATAGCTTGGGATGCATTTGGACGTATTGATGTCTTGATTAACAACGCCGGTGTTAGAGGTACTTGACTATTCAAAAATTGTATGTTCTGTACTATTAATAATAGTAATTGTGTCACGTAAATTAAGACAGATAAAAATGTTATTGTATAGGGAGTGTGAGCTCTTCAGTGGAAATTACAGAGGAGGAATGGAACAATACATATAACACAAACCTAAGAGGGGCATGGATGGTTTCGAAATATGTTTGCAAGCATATGATCAATGCTAAACAGGGCGGAGGATCTGTTATTAATATCACTTCAATGGCTGGTTTAAATCGTATAGCAGTACCGGGTACTATTGCTTATGGTACTTCAAAGATGGCTCTAGACATGGTCACTAAGGTATGTTCGTTCAATTGAACAAATGAATTGTTATTTATGATAAATTAATTGATTGCATTTTAAATGACAGATTATGGCGATTGAATTGGGTGGAGAGAATATCAGAGTGAACTCGATATCACCAGGAGTTGTCAAATCAGAGATAACAGAGGACCTTGTTGAAAATAAATGGTTCCATAAGTTCCTTTTGAGAACTCTTCCTCTGAAATATCTTGGAACTACTGATCCGGCTTTAACATCACTCATTCGATACTTAATGCATGATTCTTCCGAATACATAACAGGCAATGTTTTCATCGTCGATGCTGGTGCTACCTTACCAGGTGTCCCTATTTTCTCATCGCTCTAGCAAGAACTTAGCTCATGAAGTTCAACTAGAAATGGACATGTTGGAGTAATAATGTTGGTTTTTTCTCCTTATTGTACGTTCGATTCTCGAAGCAAGTGAAAATGTTTCTTAATACTTAATGCAATGTTGGAGTGTTTGCGATTCGATTTGGATCAGTTTTTTAGTTGAAATTAAAATTTAGTTGATGGTAAATTATTAAGATCAAACAAATTTAGTCAGTTTTAAAATTATTAAAATCATTTCAATTTTAGTAGATTTTTAAATTATTAAAAATCAAACTAAATCAGATATAATAGACATTAATTGATGATTTGGTTCATTGTTTGGTTCGTTTGTTCGGTTTTTAATTATAAATAAACGAAAAAGGGTCAAAATGCCTTTAATGTATTGAAAATTGCTCAAAAATGCCCTTCTTCCACCTATTGGATCAAAAATGCCCTCCCATCCACCTATTTGGATAAAAAATACTCTTAAGATTAAGTTTAAGCCTAAAATTACCCTTTCTTTTAACAGAAGCTGATGTGGCATTAAAAATCCTTTTAACTAAATATGTGGTATTATTTTATTGGTCCACATTTAATTAATTAGATCCAATTTCATTCACAATCATACTCATTGATCCAAACCCATTTCTTAAAAACCCAACACTTTCTTCATCTTCCTTTTCCAAAATTATTTGGTGAATTAATAAAGTGTTGGGCATCATCCTCAGAAGAGTATAACTGGTTAAGGTCATGAACTTGTTTAAGAAAACAAAAGCATGGAGATGGCGACGAATTATCAGAAGCATCCAAGTCAAAAACTGAAAATCTCAATTGGGTCATCATCATCAGCAAAATCTGGCTTGGTGACAAGTTATCAGAAGCATCCAAGTGCATACAGAGCAGAAAACAGGTGAATTAGTAACGTTGATGGAGAAAGGGAACTCAAATTAGAAACACTGCTTACATCTAACAACATCTGCTTACATTTTAAGAGCCAGTGGAACAAGTATAATGTACAAGGCTGTGCTAGAAAACGGGACTGTAGAATATTGAAAACCAAGTAAAATTCAACATATCTTGAAAATCAATACTTTATTAATTCCTCCAAATAATTTTGGTGAAGGAAAATGAAGAAAGTATTGGGTCTTTTAATTAGAAATGGGTTTGGGTTAATGGGTATGATTGTGAATGAAATTGGGTTTAGTTAATTGCATGTGGATAAATAAAAATAATGCCACATATTTAATTTTAAAAAAATATTTATGCCACATCAGCTTCTGTTAAAAGGAAGGGTAATTTTAGGCTTAAACTTAACCTTAAGAGCATTTTTTATCCAAATAGGTGGATGAGAGGGCATTTTTGATCCAATAAATGGAAGAAGGGCATTTTTTGAGCCATTTCCTATACGTTAAGGATATTTTTGACCCTTTTCCCATAAATATATAGCCTTTTCATAATTTTCTACTTAGTACTTACATTAAACAAACCAATAAAGTGATAAGATTTTTATTAGGTACATGCATATGATGTAACATCATTCATTAAAATATATATTTGACTTGACTATATGATAATTTCTGTATGCACCATTTATTAGACATAAAGATATATATACCCCACTTTTTCAGTGAGTTAAAAGGGTATATTTTCCCTTTATCCTTATTAAAATGATATATACAATTTTCAGTTTGAAATCAAATCAGATCAGATCAAATTCAAGAAAAAGTATTTAATTATGAACACCCATAAAGATTAAATAGTTAACGAGAATTCTTAACCAACTTAGTCAATGAGCCCTTTTGTCATGAATCATGATTAGGGATGGCAATGGGTGATGCGGGGAAAGTTGAGCTTAATTCACATAATTTTTAATTCACCCTGCTCCGTTTCGCATTATTTTTTTTTCATTTTCAAACCGTCCCATCCCGTCCCGTATAGACCCGCTCCGCATGAACCCGCCTCACATAATTTTTTTAATATTTTCTTTTTTCTATTTAAGTTTAATACTAAAAATAAAATTCATAAAAATAAATTCATTTTTTCATTAAGTTGTATTAATTTAATAGGATAGTGACTTAAAATTTTATTTTTTAGAGGTCAATTGGGATACATGTAAGAAATTGAATTATTTTTTATAGAACCATTTTCATTTACTATCTTGAATATTTTAGTAACTTTAAAGAAATTATCTTAATAAATGTAAAAAATTAAGATTAACATGTAAAAAATTAAAATTAAATTTAAACCCACATAAAATCACATATACCTGCAACCCGCATTAATTTTTAAAAAACCCACTTTAATCCGCCCCGCATCCCACCCGTTTTGCACAACCTTAAACCTACCCCGCCCCGCATAGCTTTAAACCCACCTCACCCCGCATCCGCCCGGCCCCATTACCATCCCTAGCCATGATCCAAATTTGAGATCTAGATTGCGACAGGACACCTAATAATTAAGCTACTCCCCATAATGTGAATCCTTTTGAAGTGGGTCATGTGTCACCAAATTTGTCAAAAATACTAAAGAATATTAGTCAGAATTTTCATTAAAGGATGTCAATGATTATAGTAGAAAATAATTATGAGGCCTATCGGGGTGTTAATGGTTATAGTAAAACACGCAATCTCAAGAAATTTTTACAATCTCATAACCATAAGATTAAACTTTTAAATTTTATTAATAACAAGTCTCAATACTTGTATATATATTTATTAAATCAAAATTTGATCTCTATATACAATTTTCTGATGAAGGGGTATCGCTTTGTTAGCCCCTTGAAATCGAAGAAGTTTTAATAATGAAAACATTTAACTGACTTACTAACTATTGCAGGAAGAGAAATAGAAGAACCAAGTCAAGCACCAAACGACTAAGGAAAGGATTCTGCTAATTGAAGTCAATCACACAACACATAAGAAAGGAAAGGAAATATTTTCTTAAATAAATCATGACAAGCTTGCATTTATCAAAGGACATATACAAGGAAACAAGATCAGCATAAGGAGAAGATTTCAAGTCAATCAATCTAGGAGTACATTATGCATCAGTCAAGGACATAATCAAGGAAGCAAGATCAGCCAAGAATCAAGAAGAAGATCATGATACCTACGAATGCTCTTTTTTCCCTAATTCATTTTGGTTGAGAAGCTGTGATCGGAACTTCTTTCGCTTTGAACGACTCCGGTCCTTTTGAATCTGTTAAATGGCTAGTCCAAGGTAAAGGAAGTTAAAAAAAACCAGAGAAGATCAAAGAAATGGAACATAAACTTCGACCCTTATTTCTTTCTTCATATTGTAAAGGGGAGCAAAGCCTGTTTTTTGCTCCCTTTATTGATAGAAAAAGGCATCAGCCATAAATCAAGAAAGAGATCATCTCTCCAGGAATGATTTGATTTACTCATGCACATAGCTGATATGGACATGACTCAGCAAATCAATCAGGATCGAATCAAGGATAGCACCAATGATCCTTGATTCAAATACCCTTGGGTTTCCACAAAAGAGCAAAGCTATATAAACCTCTCTCAGCCATAGTTGTACTTACGCAATTCACTTGAACTTATACTATTGTCTTCTATTATCTTTCATAAAAACATTGTATTCTTGAGAATATACAACTGAAAAAGAAAATAAAAAGAAAGATTTGCGTGCAGGTTATACAGGTAGAGGTTGTGTCAAATAGAATATATGATTTGCACATCAGACAAGGAACTTTCTCTCAACCTTCTGTAATCCCAAAAGTTTCACGCTGCTCTTAAGGAAACCCTTGAAACCCAAGGGGACTGGACTGGACGTAGGCACCACACCGGTGTTCCGAACCAGTATAAAACTCTCGTGTCAATTTACTTTCTACTTTTACTCTTCATTATCTTGTGTTACTAGCCTGCAGGTGAGTCGACTGGATCAATAAGGAAGTCGACTAGAGAATTAATTTTAATTCACCCCCCCTCTTTACTTTCAATTGGTATCAGAGCAGGTCTCACCTTCTAAGTGTTTGACCACACGTGAGCAAAGATCCAATGGCACATTATCAGATCCCTGGCGCTTTACTTCAAGATGGACACTCTTCACACTGACCACCATACTTCAATAGACAACATTACTCTCATTGGAAAGACATGTTCAAAATTTTTGTTTCTTCAAATGGTCCAGACAAAGATGGCACTGAGAAGTCATTTAATCCTGAATCATTCGATATTACAAAAGAACAACAAGAGGTAATCCAAACTAATGCTAGAGCTATAAGTTTGTTATATTGTGCAGTGAGTGGAGCTGAATATTACAAGATAACGACATGTGAAACTGCAAAAGAAATGTGGGACAAACTAGAAGTGACTTATGAAGGAGCCACCAAGGTTAAGAAGGCTCGGATCAGTTCACTGGTAAATGAGTATGAATTGTTCAAAATGGCCGAAGATGAAAACGTAGAAGCTATGTTCTCAAGGTTCAGTAAAATTATTTGCAAACTCAAATCACTTGAAATGGTGTATTCAAATGGACTACAAGTTAGAAAACTTGTGAGAAGTCTTCCCAAAGCCTGGGAAACTAAAGCTGCTATTCTTGAAGATGGAGATCTGCAGAAAATGACATATGATGAACTTCGAGGCAACTTAATGGCCTACTAACATAATCATATTAACAGGTACAACAAAGATGACAAAAAGAAGACAGTGGCATTCACAGCTAAGACATCTGAAATTGGAGAAGAGGCTGATGAAAATCAAGATGAAGGAATGACTCTTATAAATCGAGGAGTAAGACAAATACTTAGACAGAGAAGACAGAGACCTCAACAAGACTTTAAGAGAAATGATATCAAAAGAAATGATGATCGATGCTACTACTGTGGAAAATCATGTCACATCAAACAAAACTGCCCAGAACGGAGAAGAAGAAACAATCGAAGAAACAAAGATCCAATAAGTCTTGGAGCATGGGATCAATGAGAAACTACCGATAATAGTCATGATAAAATGGCAAATCTATGTTTCATGGTACTAGGTGAAACAAGTGAGGTAAGATCATTTAATTGTTCAAATCGTAATGATTTACAAAATTCTTTGGACATGGTTGCTGATGAATTACAAAAGGTTATTGACGAGTACAATAAGATTGCTCAAGAAAAGAAAGATTGGTAGGTTCTTCTTGAAGCAAGTCAGATTGAAGTCGACTTACTAACGAAAGAATTTGAGGAAGTAAAAATGCAATTAAATAGTATCAAGAAATCTCCCAGTCATAGTTCTGTCAGATCTAACAGATCTATTCTCAACACGAGAAGATCTCCTAATCAAAGTGCCAACAGATCAAATAGATCTGTATGAAATTCTCACCCTCCTGATAATGCTGTTAAAATTACTTGTTATACTTATGGAGAACTTGGTCACAAATCTTTTAACTGCAGAAAATATTCTTCTGGAAAATGGATTTGGAGACCAAATGTTACTAATTATCAAGGACCCAAAAATACTTGGGAACCTAAAAGAAACTAATCTTGTTGTCTTGCAGGAGCAATCTAAGAAAACCTACAGAAAAGAAATGTGGGTACTTGATAGTGGATGCTCTAGACATATGTGCGGAAAGAAAGAAAACTTTAAAACTATAAAAAAGATTGACGGATGATGTGTTAAATTTGGAGACAATGCCAAAGGAGAAGTAATCGAAGTCGGGACTATCACTCTCAGCTCATCATGTGATCTAGTCGAAATGTATCTGGTTGAAGGACTTAAACATAATCTCCTGAGCATTAGTCAACTATGTGATGCTGGATTTCAAGTCACCTTCAATACAACTAGCTGCATCATCAAACATCCTGAGAAAAAGCTCACCCTTACCGGAGATCGAGTTAATAATATATATGTTTTAAACATTATTGATTTTCCATCTCTTACATGTCTTACTGCAGTTTTAAGTGATCCTTGGCTATGGCATCGAAAGCTTGGACACGCAAGTATGCATGCCTTCGAGAAACTATCTAGACTTAAACTAGTTATTGGCTTGCCAAAACTAAAGTTTGAGAAAGATCATGTCTGTGACGCATGTCAACTGGGTAAGTAGACTCGTTTATCCTTCAAAGGGAAAGATATTGTAAGTACCTCTAAACCCCTTCAACTTCTTCACATGGATCTGTTCGGTCCTACTCGAACTGCCAGCATTGGAGGTAAACGGTATGCATTTGCAATTGTTGATGACTTCTCAAAGTTTACATAGGTAATTTTTCTCACTCATAAAAATAAAGCTTTTACTAACTTTGAAGTATTCTGTAGAAAAGTTCTAAGAGAAGCAGGCTATTTCATTACAACCATTCATAGTGATCATGGTGGCGAATTTATAAACAAAGCATTTGGAGATTTTTGCGCTCAAAATGGATTCACTCAAAACCTCTCTTCACCCAGATCACCACAACAAAACGGAGTTATGGAAGGGAAAAATCATTCGTTACAAGATACAACAAGAACAATGTTTTTAGATTAAAATCTCCCTGATCATTTTTGGGCAGAAGCTGTAAGTACTGCTTGCCATATTCTCAACAGGTGTCTCATCAGACCGATTCTAAAGAAAACTCCTTATGAACTCTGGAGAGGAAAGAAAGCAAACATCAGCTACTTTCATCCTTTTGGATGTAAGTGTTTCATTCATAATAATGGTAAGAACAATCTTGGTAAGTTCGATCCAAGACACGACAAAGGTATTTTCTTAGGGTATGCACTTGTTAGTAGAGATTTTCGAGTTTTTAATAAAAGAACCTTAAGTGTTGAAGAATTTGTTCATGTAATATTTGATGACACAAATCCAAGAGTAAAAGAAAGTGAAACTAGAGATGACGAAGTTACTGCTGTCAAACCAATTGAAGATATCCCAAATATCACTCTTGAGCCTAATACTGATGATTCAGTTACTACAGAGATATAGTCGACTACTCCAGCCGATAAAACCAACATTCCTAGAGAATGGAGACACAACGCCAGCTATCCAGAAAATTTCATTCTTGGGAAACCTGATGACAAAATTCAAACAAGGTCTTCACTCAGGAAACAAGCCTCTGTGGCTCTGATATCTCAAATGGAACCCAAGAGAATAAATGAAGCCATGGAAGATGAGTCATGGGTACATGCAATGAAAGAAAAACTTGATCAATTTGAAAGAAATCAAGTATGGACCCTTATAGAGAGATCAAAAAATTGTTCAGTAATCGAAACCAAATGGGTGTTTCGAAATAAGTTGGATGAGAATGGAAAAGTTATCCTGAACAAAGCGAGACTGGTTGCTCAAGGTTACTCTCAACAGGAAGGTATTGACTACGATGACACTTTTGATCCTGTAGCAAGGTTAGAGTGGATTCGTATTTTACTTGCCTATGCTTCTTTTAAGCGTTTTAAACTTTTTCAAATGGATGTAAAAAGCGCCTTTTTAAACGGTTTCATAAAAGAAGAAGTTTTGTCAAACAACCCCGGGTTTGAAAATTCCTCTTGCCCTGATTTCGTTTACAAGCTTTCAAAAGCACTTTATTGCCTCAAACAGGCTCCAAAAGCCTGGTATGAGAGACTAAGTACCTTTTTACTTCAAAATAATTTTCAAAGAGGAAAAATTGATACAACCCTTTTTACTCAAAGAACTGGTTTATATATTCTCATTGTTCAAATTTATGTTGATGATATTATTTTTGGTAGCTCTAACCCTTCTTTGTGTGAGAATTTTGCAAACCTTAGGAAAGGAGAATTTGAAATGAGCTTAATGGGAGAACTCACATTCTTCCTTGGATTACAAATCAAGCAGTCAACTAATGGAACTTTCATTAGTCAAACCAAGTATACCAAAGAGCTAATAAAGAAATTTGGACTAGAAAAGGGAAAAGCTTTTGGGACTCCCATGAGTCCTTCCACATGTCTCGAAACAGATGCACCGGGAAAGGAAGTAGATGAAAAAATGTATCGAGGAATGGTTGGATCTCTACTATATCTTACTGCAAGTCGACCAGACATCATGTTCAGTGTATGCAAATGTGCACGTTTTCAAACTGCTCCGAAAGAATCGCATCTCACTGCAGTAAAGCGAATCATTCACTATCTAATTGGCACCACTGAATTGGGCCTATGTATCCTCACTCTTCTCACTTTGACCTTATTGGCTATTCAGATGCTGACTTTGCAGGTGATAAAAATGATAAAAAAAGTACAAGTGGTACATGCCAAATTTTTGGACAATCCCTAATTTCTTGGCACAACAAAAAACAGAGACCTCTGTTGCTCTTTCTACCACGGAGTCAGAATATCTAGCAGTGCGTAGCTGTGCTACCCAATTATTAGGATGATGCATCAATTACTTGATTATGATTTATCTTTTGAAGTTGTTCCTACTTTTTACATAATACCAGTGCTATTAGTCTGTCTAAATATATTGTGCATCATTCCTGGGCTAAGCATATTGATATTAAGCATCATTTTATTCGAGATCATTTTGAAAATGGTGATTTTTCGTTGGAATTTGTTGATTCTGAAAATCAATTAGCTGATATTTTCACAAAACCCCTTCTGAAAGAAAGATTTTGTGTACTACGAAATCTCCTGGGTATTACAGTATTTACCTCATACTTTTTTTATAGTTAATTTCTGCCTTTTATTGTTGTTTCTTTGTTTTTAGTAAGATTAATTATTACTCTTAGTATAATTAATTATTTCCTTCCTTTTGTGAACTGTGACTAATTATTTCTTTCCTTGTTCAGTGTGTCCATCATTACCTCTTGCCTTTTCCTTTTCTCCCTAAAATCTTTTCGTTTCCATCTTTTCACTCTTCCTATTGTGACTTTTCTCGATAAAACCCTCTCTCTCCCCTCTCTCTTTCCTACTTATATTTCTTTCTCTCTTCTCCTCTCCTCATTCTCACTATGCCTAAAACCATATCAACGGCTTCTCTAAAAAGCTCTGATCGCCTCTTTGTAAACTCTTTGAATGTTCTCTCCTTGTCCTCAGAATCGTCTACTGGTTCTCTTGCTACCCGTTCCCAATCTTCAAAGCGAAAATCCCCTGCGACAAAGAAGAAGGTTCAGAATAAATCCAAACCAAACTCTTCTGGAACTCTTTCACCCATGGACATGCATCGTTTTTGGGGCATGAAGCAAAAAATCAGGTATGACAAATTTAAGTGTATCACCCCGTATTCGAAACAGACCAAAGATGCAGATTTTGAGAAGTTGCAGGTGCAACTTACGGTCACCATCCACGGACCGTAGGTCAGACCACGGCCCGTGCTGGTGGTCCGTGGTTCACCACTGCAGCCC